>AWUE01012028.1:0-12435 GCA_001974825.2 Corchorus olitorius | reverse complement strand
TGGCGATATGGAAGGTGGAACATCAAGTGACTCCGTCTTTTGAGCATTCCACTGTTGAGCTCCTTCAATTGAATTAACTTCGTACCCTTGTGTGAATTTGGAAGGTGTTTGAGGTGAATGTTGATTTTCTACTTGCATCTTCAGAATTTGTGCAAGCATGTTGGTGACAGTTTCTTGTTGTTTTGCCAAAGATGAAACCACATTGTCTAAATGGGTCATTCTTTCTTTCATTTCGGCAAGAGATTCCTTCTCTGATAATCTAGTTGTTGAGTGTTCATCCATCATGTTGAATTGGTGGATGTTTTCGATCATGGTATTGAGCAGCTTCCTTGCTTCTTCAGGGGTTTTGAGTGTTAGGCTTCCTCCACTAGCAGCATCAATATGCATTCGATCTTCATAGAGAAGCCCATCGTAGAAGTTCTGAATCAGCAGTGCTTCACCTAGGTTGTGGTAAGGGCAACTTGCGCAGATTTGGTTGTATCTCTCCCAGTATTGGTGCCACTTTTCTTCAGGTAGTTGTTGACAGGATGAGATTCTCTTCCTTACATTCAGCTCGCTTGGCCTCTGGAAAATATTTATTCAAGAACACTGTCTCCATCTCCTTCCAAGAAGTTATGGATTTTGATGGCAGCGTCAAGAACCAACTTCTTGCTTTTCCTTCCAATGTTAAAGGAAAAGTTCGAAGTCTTGCTTGTTCTTCAGGCATCCCAGAGGTCGCAGCGCACCATATAAAGAAATTTTGTAAGTCCTCATGAGGATTTTCACGAGACTCTCCTTGAAAGGTTGGCAGCATACGGATCACTCCAGAATTCAGCTTGTATGACGTGACCATGGCTGGATAGTCAATGCATAGGGGCGGCACTTCACAGTTGAAATTTAGCTCCCTTAACGAACGTGGTCGCTCCATTGAATTTTTCCTACAAAATAAAAGAAGATCAAGTGCAAATTAAAATAGAAAAATAAAGAAAAAGAAAAATAAAACACAATCTCCCCGGCAACGGCGCCAAAATTTATGATCGGTCGTCAACAAATCATAAAAAAAAATTCCCAACAAATTCCTAACTAAAGCAGATAGGGCAAGTAGGGGTCGAACCCACAGAGAAATAGGTTATTAATCTTTTTCTTAAAACAATTAAACAAATTAAAGAGAATTTTTATAGTGAAATTAAACCTAATCAAACTAACAATTAAAATCAATCAAGAAAATAATCAAGAAAATTAAAGAAAACAATTAACAAAAAAGCAGTGAATAATTAAGAAAACAATTGATAAAAACCTCCAACATAGAATTAATATCCCTCTTGACAATTATAACATGGATCATTGATATCTAATAATTATGAAATCATAGAATAGCTTGTCGGAATTAAATCCTAAATCACCTTAATTAGGTAAGATTACTCGCAAGAGCTTAAATTACCCCTTTTTCCTCCTAACTAATCAATTAGCCGCAAAGCCTTAAAGATTTGCTAGGGATCAAAGCATTAAGAACTAGTAATTTATACAAGCACAAAGAGCAATTTCTCACTCAAGTTCCTTATCTCCCTTGGAAGGGACTTCCGTCCTCCCCCAATTGCTACAAACAACCAAGCCTGAACGTCAATCCGCGACTTGGTCTAGCTAATGCTAACTTAATTTATCATGAAAGTGCCGGCTCAATCATTCAAAACAAGCAACATAGAATTAAAACAGAGATCAAAAGAATACTCTAACAATTATCATATATAAGCACAAAATCTCACCAATATATATGTCAAGAGATCAATTAAATTCTACATTGGAGTTAAGAAAAGGATTACTCACTCATGAATTGAATGAGCATCCAAAGAATAAGAAGAAAAACTTATCTTAAGGATGAGAAGAGAAGGGGGCGGCGGCACAGAGGCTTTTGTCCTCCAAAACTTCAACAATTCTACAAAATAATTTCTAGATCTACTTGTGTGTGTATTGTTGTGTTGAAAACTTAGACCTAAGGTGCCTATTTATAGTAGAAATAACCCTAGAAATTCCAATCCTAACTTGGAAAGGAGTATAGGACGGTTTAAGGGTCTAACTTGGACTCCAAGTTGAATTAAAAGTCTCCAATTTATCTTGAAATAAATCTTCAATGGTCTTCAAGTCTCCAATTTATCTTCAAATGGTCTTCAAACACGAACTTGGAATCTCCAAATCTATGCTCAAAATTGCTTTGCTAAAATCTGTGTAAAAAGTCATCAAAATAGCTCCAAAAGAGGTGAAAAATAACAATTTCTCAATTTCACATCACTTAAGAACTTAAAACACAATTATCATCAAAATAGCATATAATTAAGCATAAATAGATCCAAAAACATAATAAAATAGACATAAAAATAGGGTTGTTTTTGGCTCAATCATGAAGCAAAATTGGGATCATGGAACCTTTGAGGGAAAGGAACACAACTTATAGGGCGATATGGAGGCCTATAAGGTTTGACTCGATACCCTCTAAACCTTGGCATCGGGTTTGGCTTGCTCCATTGTTCAACTTGAGGTCTTATCCTTCCATTAAAATTCCTTGGTCCATGAGGATAAGAAAACTGATTTCCATAAGGATGAAATCGATTCTTGAACTCTTGGATTGCTCTCTCCTTGGATCTCATAACAACATCATGGGACTTGTTAACCGTATTCAAAAGAAATTGATAAATCATCCTTGCTTTGAAACCGGGCTTAGTAGCAATCTCTTCCTTGGGTAGTGATGCTATCATGCTCAAAAGCTCATGACAATCTTGACGAAGAAAGCTTCCTTGAAATTTTTCACCAAATTGGGAGGCTCCAATTTGATAAAATTGTCTCCTAAAGTTCTTGAATTGAACTTCAAAATCCATTGAAGTAAGCATCATCGACATCTTCAAAAATTGGGGAAGACCTTACCGAAATTCTTGCTTGCCTTCTTGTCGACGATTTGCTTCCTTTGAGGTTGAATAATTTCTTCTCTTTAATCGACAAATTAGCTCCTTTGCTTCACTTGTCGATTCACTTGTTTTTTTTTAAGTCGACTAATTCCTTCTCTTAGTCGACTTTGATTCATTTAATAATCGACAAGCTTAAGTCGATGCTTGCTCTTTCCTTCAAATCGACAATTCTTAGTCGATGTTAGCTCCTTATCGACTTTGATCCTTGTCGACAATTATGCTTCCTCTTATCGGCACTTGCTCTTATCGACTTGGCTTGCTTCGAATATTGCTCCCAATCCGAACATTGCTTCTAATTTGTGCTTCTTAATTGTGATGAATAAAGGAAGGGTAGAGGTGCTTATATAGTGATCAAATCCTAAGCTTAAAAGGTTTTAGATAGAGTAAAAAGTTAGAGACATACCTTGACTAGGAATTCTTTACCTTGTAGGAGAAGGTCATCTTTTTCCTTGTGCAATTTGGACTTGTAATCCTAGCTAAAATAGGACTTAAAATTGCAAGGAAGGAGAAAGGAAATTAGCCTCCTCGCGGGTTGGAACTTGGCACTTGCGCGCTGCCCTATTGCGCGGAAGCAGGCTGGCTGCTTGACATGCTGCCTGGTGTGCGTAGGCAGCAGCAAGCTGCCTTACCTGCCTATCATTACGCAGCAGCTATCGCTGCTGTTGAGGCCCTGGGTTGCTGCTTGCGGCAGCAACAGCGGCTACCTCACGGAAGCAACTTTGTTGCGCTCCGCTTGAGGCAGCAGCTAGTTGCTGCTGATGGCGCTGCCATCGGCCTGCTTGCTGGGGCGCTTCGATGCTGCCATCAGGCCTGCCTTGCGCGGCCTGGTGCCCGAGCCTTGCTTGCTCGGCGCTGAAGTGCTGGCGGAGTGGCATTGTGTTGTTTGCTTGCTTCGGGTTGCTTGCAACAACACTATGGGAAAAATTCCTTAATTCCAATGAAAAATTCCTTGATTCCTTAATTCGACACATGCTCCATCCTGATGAATTTTTCCAATGAAGAAAAATTCCTTAATTTCTTAATTCCTATCAAGCAAAATCAAAGAAAAATTAGTATATAAATTAAAAATAATAATAAAATTAAAATTAGAATTAATTATGCAAAGAAATTAAAATTGGGTTGCCTCCCAACAAGCGCTTGTTTAAAGTCATTAGCTCGACTCCTTTTCTTATTCTTTGTAGCTCAAACTGGAAGGTAGATGGGATCTTCCAATTTAATTTCTTCAATCATCATTGTTAGCAATGCTTCAAAATACGGTTTGAGCCTTTGTCCGTTGACCTTGTACTGCTTCTGGTTACTTGGATTTTCGATGATCACTGATCCATTAGGATATTCTTGAATTACTTCAAATGGTCCATACCATCTCGATCTGAGCTTCCCAGGATTTTCCTTCAATCGATTATTAAGGACTAAAACCTTTGGTCCTTCATGAAACGATCTTCGCAAAATTCCTTTGTCATGGATGGCCTTGGTCTTCTCCTTGTAGATCCGTGAATTCTCGTATGCTTAATTCCGTATTTCTTCAAGCTCTTGTAACTGCAGCATCCTTCGAATTCCAGCTTTGTCAAAATTGAGATTGCATTACTTTATTGCCCACCATGCGTTGTGCTTTAATTCCACAGGTAGATGGCATGGCTTACCAAACACAATTCGGTAAGGGGACATACCAAGAGGTGGCTTATAAGCTGTACGATAGGCCCATAAAGCATCTCCTAGTCTCATGCTCCAATCTCTTTTTTGAACATTAACTGTCTTCTCCAAAATCAGCTTCACTTGACGATTTGATACTTCAGCTTGACCACTGGTTTGAGGATGATATGAAGTGGATACTTCGATGTCGAACTCCATATTTTTCAACTAGTGCTTGGACAATCTTGTTGGAGAAGTGAGTACCGCGATCGCTGATGAGGGCTCTTGGAATGCCCAATCTATGAAGAATATTATTCTTCATAAATTTGACTACTGTCTTCGCATCATTCTTCTCGGTAGCTATGGCTTCAACCCATTTAGAAACATAATCAACAGCTAAGCGTATATAATACTTCTTATCTGATGGAGGAAAATGTCCCATGAAATCAATTCCCCATACATCGAAGACTTCAGCAACGAATATAGGGTTTTGAGTCATTTGATTCCTTTTCGATATGCTTCCCGTTCTTTGATAGCGTGGACAGGTCTTGCAATACTCATAAGAATCTTTAAAAATTGAAGGCCAATAAAACCCGCAATCTAAGACCTTTCTTGCAGTCTTCTGGTGTCCAAAGTGGCCTCCGCATTCATTGTTATGGCAGAACTTCAGAACTGATTGAATCTCGTTATCCGGAATGCATCTTCTCATGACTTGATCAGAACCGTGTCTCCATAAATACGGATCATCCCAAAGAAAATACTTGGTATCACTGATGAGCTTCAATTTCTTTCCTTTGCAAAGATCAGAGGGTAAACGACGAACGACGAGCAACTAAGAAATTGACTATATCAGCATACCAGGGTGGATGAGAAACGGCAAAAATTTCTTCAAAGGGTAATGCTTCGTTGATTGCAGTTTCTTCCTCCTTGCTTTCAATTCTGCTTAGATGATCAGCCACGACGTTCTCTGCTCCCTTCTTATCCTTAATTTCGATATCAAATTCTTGAAATAACAAAAGCCATCGCATAAGCCTAGCTTTTGCTTCTTTCTTTGACATTAGATATCTCAATGCAGCATGGTCGGAATAGATTATCACCTTGGATCCCAAAATATATGGCCGAAACTTCTCCAAAGCAAAGACAACAGCTAGCATCTCTTTTTCGGTGGTGGTGTAGTTCTTCTGGGCAGCATCTAGAGTTCTTGAAGCGTAGTAGATGACATGAGGCACTTTATCTACTTTTTGACCTAAAACAACTCCAATAGTGACGTCACTTGCATCACACATGATCTCGAACGGTAGTTTCCAATCCAGTGGCTTCACAATTGGAGTGGTGGTGAGGGCAGTCTTCAATTTGTCAAATGCTTCTTTGCAGTCGTCTCCGAACTTGAACTCTACATCCTTCTGAAGTAATCTACACATCGGTGCTGAAATCTTCGAGAAGTCTTTGATGAATCTTCGATAGAAACCGACATGGCCCAAGAATGAACGGATATCTTTGACACATGTCGAATATGGCAAATTCTGAACAACGTCAATCTTGGCTTTGTCAACTTGCATCCCTTGTTTAGATACCACAAGGCCTAGAACAATGCCTTGTTCTGCCATGAAGTGGCATTTTTCAGCATTTAGTACCAATTTGGTTTCAACACATCTTTTCAAGATTAATTCCAAATTATGTAGGCATTGATTAAAGTTATCTCCATAGACTGTGAAATCGTCCATAAAGACTTCCATCTTATCTCCCACATAATCTTGAAAGATGCTCATCATACACCTTTGAAAAGTTGCAGGTGCATTGCATAAACCAAAAGGCATTCTGGTATAAGCATACGTACCAAAGGGGCAAGTAAAGGTGGTCTTCTCTTGGTCTTTAATTGCTATTGGAATCTGGAAGTATCCCGAGTACCCATCCAGAAAACAATAGTAGGCTTTGCATGCTAATCTCTCCAACATCTGATCGATGAATGGTAGTGGAAAGTGGTCCTTCCTTGTTCCAGAGTTTAATTTTCTGTAGTCGATGCATACTCTCCATCCATTATGCAGTCTTTGAGGAACTAGCTTTCCTTCCTTGTTTTCTACGACGGTGAATCCGGACTTCTTTGGAACTACTTGGACAGGGCTGACGCATTTACTATCTGATATAGCATAAATGAGACTAGCTCCAAGTAATTTGAGAACTTCTTCCTTGACGACTTCAGCGAGATTTGGGTTCAGTCTTCTTTGTGGTTGTCGAACGGGTACTGCATCATCTTCAAGTCGGATTCGGTGCATGCACACAGTAGGGCTTATTCCTTTAATGTCGGCTACGGTCCATCCAATGGCTTCCTTGTATTCCTTCAAGACTCTGATTAGTTGTTCTTCTTGTAAATTATTTAATTTACTTGAAATAACAACAGGTAGAGTTTCTCTTTCTCCAAGGAAGACATGCTTCAGTCCTTCAGGGAGTGGCTTCAGCTTGACTTCGGGCGGCTGGATGATGGATGGCAAAGGCGTCGGTGTTGGCTCCAGGTTGATATAGGACACTGACTCTTTTTCTCCAAGAGGGCGTAGTGACTTCAGATCCTTGATGGTTTCTGCTACCTCTTCTGACGTCTGGACTTCTGCTTCCTTGATTTCTTCGTCATCTAGGCTCCTTGGAAGTACCAATTCAAGTTCATCTTCATGGTGGAGTGATTGAACTTGTTCAGAACAAACTTCAATGGCATCAATGGCTCAGATAGGATGAATCTCAGCAAGAGATTTCATGGCTTCATAAATATCGAATTCAATGAGTTTCCCATCAAATTCCATGCTGAGTTTTCCATCTTGGACTTCATATTTTGTTCTGGCTGTGGGAAGAAAAGTTCTTCCTAGCAGTAACGGCAAATGAGGTAGATGAAGGTCATCTTCAGTCATCTTCAGTCATCTTCAGGACATAGAAATCTGTAGGAAAAACAAAATCTCCAATCTGCACTAAAACATCCTCAACTAAACCCTCGGGTTTAATGTTAGTTCTATCAGCAAATAGTATAGTCAAATCAGTTTTAGTCACAGGTTCAATTTTCAATTGTGAATAGACAGAATAAGGCATGACGTTAATTGGAGAACCAAATTCACACATGGCCTTTTCTATCTGATTCTTTCCTATTTTACAAGGAATAGAAAAAGATCCTATATCATGACTTTTATGATGCAATTTTCTCTGGTATGCAGCAGATACATTCTAATTCATGCAAGCATATTTTTCAGAGAACTTACTCTTAGTCATGCATAATTCTTTGAGAAAATTTGCGTACCTGGGTTTCGGACAACTTTATCAAGCAATGGAATATTTACCTCTATATTTCGTAGTGAATTAAGTTGCATTGCGAACCTTTGAGGGAACGGTATTGGATCATACTTCTCTTGCATCTCTTCCATCCATTCTTCTTCTGCTTGAATTTGAGCAGCGGTTGCTGGTGAAGTGCGCCTACCCTTCTTGTTTTTGGTCGAAAACTCCTTTCTTCTTGGCAATTGAATGTTGGGCACAGCTTCTGGTGGTGGTGCAGCAGAGAAAGCAGGTGCTATCGGAGGTGGAAGTGAAACATCAGGTGACTCCGTTTTTAGCGCATTCCACTGTTAAGCTCCTTCGAGTGAATTGATTGCATAACCTTGCTGGGTCGAATTCAAGGGTGATTGGACAGATTGAGGTATGCATTGAGGTTCTCTTTGCATACTCAAAAACTGCGTGAACATCTTGGTCATATTCTCTTGTTGATTTACCAAAGAAGCAATGGCCGAATTAACTTGGTCAAAACGGTCATTGATCCCTTGGAGATATTCTGGTTCATGCTCACTTGTTGAACTCCTTGGTGTGCTGAATTGGTAGTATTGTCCGCCATCTTGTTTAATAGCTTCCTCGCCTCTTCAGGAGTTTTGAATCTCAAACCGCCTCCACTGGTGGCATCAATATTGGTTTTATCTGATTGAGATAACCCATCATAGAAGTTTTGGATTAAAAATCCTTCACTTAAGCCATGATATGGGCAACTCTCACATAGTTTGTTGTATCTTTCCCAATATTGGTACCACTTTTCGTCTTGTGATTGGCAGCTAGCAGAGATCTTCTTTCTGACTTCAGAAATTCTTGAGTTTAGAAAATATCTTTCCAAGAATGCTTCTTGTAGTCCATTCCATGAGGTGATGGATTTCAGTAGTAGACCCCAGAACCATTCTCTTGCTTTTCCTTCCAAGGTGGATGGAAAAGTTCGCAGCTTCACTTGTTCTTCAGGCATCCCAGTGATCAAGGCACACTTGGTGTAGAAGGCTCGCAGATGCTCATGTGGATTTTCATACTCTTCTCCATGGAAAAATAGTAGCAAACGGATCACTCCTGGCTTCCATTGGTAGGACATATCCATGTCAGGATAATCAATGCAGAGGGGTTTCATCTCGCGTGCGAAATTCAACTCCCCTAGAGAACGTGTCTGCTCCATCGGATTTCCTACAAAACAAAGATGATCAAGTGCAAATCAAATAGAAAAAGAAAATAAAGAATCTCCCCGGCAACGGCGCCAAAATTTATGATCGGTCGTCAGCAAATCATAAAAATAAAAATCCCAACAATTACTAACTAAAGATAGTTAGGGCAAGTAGGGGTCGATCCCACAGAGAGAAAGGTTATTATTCTTTTTCTTAAAACAAAACAAATAAAATAAAGAAGATTTTGAGAGTAAAATTAAGTTAAACCAATCTAGCAATTAAAATTATCCAAGAAAACAATCAAGAAAATTAAAGAAAACAATTAATCAGAACTGGGTTTTGGATTTGAATACGGCAGAACTGGGTTTTGGACTTCGAAAGAAAGTTGTAGATCTCGGAGTTAGCTTTCCAACGAGTTTTCATGGGCTTCAAATGGAGGTCTGAGCAGAAAGTTATGGTTTTTCTACCAAAACTTCGCCTGAATCCTAATCCTATTAGGACTAGAATCGGGAATCTACGGGATTTTGGATTTTTCCTTGAATTTATGAGTCATTAATTGAGATTTTAATTCCAATTAATAATTATATGGGCTGAGTATTTTCCCATATTAAATATCCAAAATTCCTTAGCTTCCAGGCTTCTTCATGGCTTGTCTTCAATCCTTCGCAATTAAAACTCCATTCTTCAATTCTTGCTCTTGAAATTATTCTTCAATGGTCTTCAAATCTTCAAATTGTCTTCAATAAGTCTTCAAACACGAACTTCGAATCTCCAAATCTATACTTAAAATTACTTTGCTCATATCTGTGTAAAAAGACATCAAAATAGCTCCAAAAGTAGTGAAAATTATCAAATTATCAATTTCACATCTCATAAAGACTCAAATCACAAATATTAACAAAATAACATATATTTAAGCATAAATTGATCCAAAAACATAATAAAATAGCCATAAAAATAGGGTTGTTTTTGGCTCGATCACCCATAGAAAAGGTTTTGGCTTATATAAACATGATAATTGAACATGTAAGGTTAAAGGGCTTGTCCCAAAAAATAATTAAACCCAAATTTCGGTGTCTAGAGCTGCCCCTCTTTGTGGACTTCCTCAGAATCCTGAAAGACGTAAAGATGTTCTTTTTGTATTTTTGGATGAATGGGGAGTACACAAAGACGTAGACACCGTTGTGCTCGAACTATTTTTCTCTTTTCTGCTCCTTCTCTTCAATCTTGAACTTCTTAATCAACCACACTGGATCATTTAAGATTCAACCTTGATCATGTAAACCTTTCTTGGAATGATCGCACTGAATCAAATTGAAAATCAACTCTGATCATCGAAAACTTATTGGAATGACTGCACTGTATCAATTGAAGATCAACTCTGATCATTGAAAATTTCTTGAAAAGAACGCACTAGATCATCTGGATCAGCTCTGATCTCTAAAAACTTCTTGGAATAACTGCACTGGATCATCTGGGGATCAACTCTGATCATTGAAAACTTCTGGAATGACCGCACTGGATCATCTAGGAATCAACTCTGATCATTGAAAACTTCTTGGAATGACCGCACTAGATCATCTAGGGATCAACTCTGATCATCGAAAACTTCTTGAAAAGAGAACAACTATGATCATAAAAAACCTCTTGAAACGAGATCAACTCTGATCATCGAAAACTTCTTGAAAGGAGATAAACTCTGATCATAAAAAACTTCTTGAAACGAGATCATTTCTGATAAAAATAACTTCTTGAAACGACATCAACTCTGGTCATCGAAAACTTCTTGAAAGGAGATCAACTCTGATCATCAAAAATTTCTTGAAACGAGATCAACTCTGATCATCGAAAACTTCTTGAAAGGAGATAAACTCTGATCATAAAAAAACTTCTTGAAACGAGATCAAATCTGATCATCAAAAACTTCTTGAAACGAGATCAACTCTGATCATCGAAAACTTCTTGAAACGAGATCAACTCTGATCATCGAAAACTTCTTGAAACGAGATCAACTCTGATCATCGAAAATTTCTTAAAATAAGATCAACTCTGATCATAAAAAACTTCTTGAAACGAGATCAACTCTGATCATTGGAAAGTTCTTGGAAGGAGATCAACTCTGATCATAAAAAACTTCTTAAAACGAGATCAACTCTGATCATTGGAAACTTCTTGAAAGGAGATCAACTCTGATCATAAAAAAACTTTTGAAACGAGATCCACTCTGATCATCGAAAACTTATTGAAAGGAGATCAACTCTGATCATAAAAAACTTCTTCGAATGAGATCAACTCTGATACATAAAAAAAAACTTCTTGAAATGAGATCAACTCTGATCAACGAAAACTTCTTGAAAGGAGATCAACTCTGATCATAAAAACTTCTTGAAATGAGATCAACTCTGATCAACGAAAACTTCTTGAAAGGAGATCAACTCTGATCATCGAAAACTTCCTTGAAATGAGATCAACTATGATCATTGAAAACTTCTTGAAAGGAGATCAACTCTGATCATCGAAAACTTCTTGAAACAAGATCAACTCTGATCATAAAAACTTCTTGGAAGAACCGCACTGGATCATCTGGAGATCAACTCTGATCTCTAAAAACTTCTTGGAATGACCGCACTGGATCACCTGGGATCAACTCTGATCAAAGAGAACTACTTGAAATGACCGCACTGGATCATCTAGGGATCAACTCTGATCTCTAAAAACTTCTATGAAAGACCGCACAGGGTTATCTGATGATCAACATAGATCTTTGAAAGCTTTTGTGAAAGACTGCACAGGGTTATCTGAAGAACAACTTAAATTTCTGAAACTTCTATGAAAGACCACACAGGGTTATCTAAAGATCAACTTAAACTTCTGAAAACTTCTATGAAAAACCGCACAGGGTGCTTGACGGCGAAAAGACCACACTGGATCACTTTAAACACCTGTACTTGACTCTTCATTTACCCTTTCTTATCTTCTTCTTTACCCATTCTTGGTTCCCTGTTCTCTCATGGCTCCTTCTTTGCCTACTAGGCTAGTGATATCCAGTCCTTCTCTATGGTGCCCCCATGACTAATTCTTCAATAATTCTGAGTCACTCCCTCTTCGTCCATGCCATGCCCTGATGACTCTACTTTATGTAACTCTTGAATGCTTCCTCTTTCAGACATGTGATGCCCTGCCATACTTTCTCTCTATAACCAAATGTCTCCTTGACAAAACTCCTTGCTTTGGATCTCACATAGATGATCTGTTGAAGCAGACTCCATTGCCCCACATCAAACCTTTTATCAACATCTTTGTCTTCCTACAACAAAATTTGACCAAAAGTTAAAGTCCAAAATATGTTATTACCATGCAATTAATTTTGCTTAAGACATGTCATGATTAAAAATGATTTCACATGAATATTGCCTCACTTGCCCCTG
>AWUE01012027.1:0-31058 GCA_001974825.2 Corchorus olitorius | reverse complement strand
GGCACAAGTCTCTCTATAACACACACTGGTTCTAGTTCAATTTCACCCTCTCATCATTCACTTTCTTTAAACAATGTGGTTTGTGTTCCTAAAACTAAAACAAATTTGATTTCTGTTTCCAAGCTTACTGAAACTAATCCTGTATCTGTTGAATTTTTCTCTAAAAATTTTGTGGTGAAGGACTTGGACACAAAGAAGGCAGTAGCACAAGGCCTGAATGAATGTGGACTCTATTACTTTGCTGATTCAAGGCCAGTGATTGAAACAAAAGCCCTTGCTCTCTTAGGTGTCAAAACTGATATTCAAACCTGGCATCAAAGACTTGGTCATCCCAACATCTCTATCTTAAATTCTGTTTTGAATTCTTCTTCTTTACCATGTTCATCTAAGAAAAGTTTCACTTCTTGTAATGCATGTTTCTGCAATAAAAGCCATCGTTTGCCTTTTTCAATCTCAACTGTTGTTAGTAGAGGTCCTTTGGATGTCATTTATACTGATTTATGGGGGCCTGCTCGTATAACCTATGATCAAGGTTTTCGATATTATGTAGCCTTTGTTGATTTATTCACTAGATACACAAGGCTTTATCCAATTAAGCTCAAATCTGATGTGTTTCATCTCTTTCCCAAGTTCAAAAATCTAGTAGAAAACTACTTCAAGACAAGTATTGTGACTATTTACTCAGACTGTGGAGGTGAGTTTGATAAGTTAAAAACCTTTTTTCTCAAATTTTGGAATTCAACATGTTCAAACTCCTCCACACACTCCACAACACAATGCCATGGTTGAAAGGAGGCACCGTTCTATAGTTGAAAAAGGTCTCACTCTTCTTCATAATGCATCAATGCCTCTCAAATATTGGCCTTATGCTTTCACTACTGCAGTCTATCTCTTGAATAGGTTACCAACCCAGTTTTGAAAAACAAAAGCCCTTTTCAGTTGTTGTTTTCTAAGAACCAAATTTGGAAAAATTGAAAGTATTTGGCTCACTTTGTTATCCTTAATTGAAGCCTTATACTCAACATAAAATGGAACCTAAATCAAGACCTTGTGTGTTTCTTGGCTACTCTAAAAATCAAAGTGCATATCTTTGTCTTGATGTTGTTAGTCAAAAAATTTTGTTTCTAGGCATGTCCTATTTGATGAAACAAATTTCCTTTTGAGCATGTAACTACAGGTGCTAAAATTTCAAATACCAGCTTTGAGACATGGAATCCGGCCTTTGATACAGAAACTTCTATCAACCAATTTGTCAGTATCCCACATGCTTCTTCAGCTTCCTCAAATCCACTTGTCATTTCTTCTCCACAAGATCAATCAAGTCTACAATCTATCTTGCCACAATCAGACAATTCTTCCACAGAATCATCATCAGTCTCATCTCATATAGAGTCTACTTCATCTCAAAGGCCTACTGCTACTACTTCTGAGGGTTCAAATCCTTCAACAATATCAACAGAACCACCTTCACAGTCAAGTAACCTTCCAACTCGAGCTCACACTATGGTTACTAGATCACAAAACAATATTTTCAAACCAAAAATTCTTCATTTAGCCACCAAACATCCCTTACCAGATACTATAGAGCCTACTTGTGCCACGCATGCCATAAAAGATCCACATTGGAAACAGGCTATGATGGAGGAACTTGCTGCATTACAGAGAAATAATACTTGGGAACTAGTCCCAGAACCTTCAAATCGTACTGTAGTTGGTTGTAAATGGGTGTTTAGGGTGAAGAAAAATGAAGATGGCTCAGTGTCAAGATACAAGGCTAGATTGGTAGCTAAAGGTTTTAATCAAAGGCCTGAGATTGATTTTACAGAGACATTTAGCCCAGTTGTAAAACTTGTGACCATAAGATTAGTGCTTTCTATTGCAGTTGCTCATGGTTGGTCCTTTAAACAAATGGATGTTAACAATGCTTTTTTGCAAGGTGACTTAACAGATGAAGTTTATATGAAGCAGCCTCCAGTTCTATTTGACAAGAAATATCCTCACATGGTTTTTAAACTTAAGAAAGCAATTTATGGGTTGAAACATGCTCCTAGGGCCTGGTATTGTGCATTAAGTAATTTTTTTATCTCCTTTTGTTTCAAGAATTCTATTGCAGATACTTCCCTCTTTGTTTATCAATCAGGTTCCACTATTGCATATCTTCTGGTCTATGTCGATGATTTGATTCTGACAGGAAATGATGGCAGTTTCTTGCAAAGCTTCTCTCAAGCACTTGCAAATAAGTTCTCTATTAAGGATCTTGGGCAGCTTCATTACTTCCTCGGCATTGAAGTCTCATATACCCCCAAAGGTCTATTTCTGTCTCAATCCAAATATATTGCAGATATTCTTGACAAAGCTAGTATGACTGGAGCCAAAGAATGATTATCAGCAGCTGCTCCATTAAAACTGCATGATGGCACAGGTGTTGTTGATGACACTGTCTTTAGGCAAATTATTGGCTCTCTTCAATACTTGACATTGACCAGGCCGAATATTTCTTTTACTGTAAACAAATTATCCCAGTTTATGCACAAGCCTACCACTCTTCATTTACAGGCTTTGAAACGAGTTCTCAAGTACCTTAAGGGTACAATTCAACATGGTTTTCTACTTAGTCAAGCCACTTCTCCATCAATTACAATGTTCACAGACTCTGACTGGGCTGGAGATGCTGATGACAGAAGATCAACCTCAACATATATTATCTACTATGGCAAGAATCCTATCTCTTGGTGCTCGAAGAAACAAAAAACAGTTGCTCGTTCATCCACTGAGGCTGAATACAGAACCATCAAACTTGGAGTTTCAGAACTTACTTGGATACAATCCTTACTAAATGAGCTTCAAGTTAAAGTCCCAACACATCCAACTATCTTCTGTGACAATCTCAGTGCTACATACACATGTGCAAATCCTGTATTTCACACACGAATGAACCATTTAGCTCTTGATTACTTCTTTGTTCGAGAGAAAGTCTCAGCTGGGGCTTTGTACATTAAACACATATCAACTAAAGAACAGTTAGCAGATGCATTAACCAAACCTCTATCTTCTGACAGGTTTCATCAGTTAGTTTCCAAGATTGGTGTATCAAGCAGATCCACCATCTTGCGGGGGAGTATTGGAGGGAAATGAGATTTCAAATCCTATAACTAACTCCACTTATCTAGTTGCTTAAGATTGAATTATTTGAATTCAATTCTTCTTTGTATAATCCTAAGACTTAGACATTGTATCAGCTGTATAAATACACAATACTATATTCAATACAAATTAAGTTTTTGCTTCCAAATTCCTGTTCTCTAAAGACCAATTTATAAATTGAGGTATAAACAAAAGCATTTTCAATAAATATCAAACTCTTAGCAGAAACAAAATCTTCATATATGCTACATTAATTATCTTTTGAATTTTCTTAAAAACTTTTTTCCTCCTATATTATTATATTATATATATCTATACTATATATAAAAGTACGAGTTTTGTAAAACTTTTGAATCGACTATTATACCCTTATTTTTCTAATTGAATCGACCATTATATCCTTATTTTTCAAACATATTTCTTAAATGCCATTACTTAACTATTATAGTTTTATTTTACTAAAAACTCTATTTTTATTCAATTAAATTTAATATCTTTATAATTACTTTAATTTTACCATTGTACTATTTTTTCAAAATATAGAGTTTTATTCTACTAAAAACTCTATTTTCATTTAATTAAATTCAATATTTTATAATTATTTTGTTTTTACCATTTTAATTTAAAAGGTTATTATGATTGACATCTTACTATTTGATAGTTTATAATAATGTATTATGATTAAACTTTATTATTTCCCTAATGTGCAATTATTTTATTTGACTTATAATTAATTTTTTGCTTGATAAAAATTTGCTATATAATTAAAAAAATCTAACATTCTTATAACTATGTCATTTTTACCATTTTACTATTTTAATTAAAAAAACTTAGATGTATTAGAAAATTTTAAATATACTTTTATAGTTTTACTCAACTAAAAACTCTATTTTTATTTAATTAAATCTAATATCCTTATAACTATTTTGTTGTTATCATTTTACTATTTTAATTAAAAAAAACTTAGATATATTAGAATTTTTAAAATATATTCTCTTACAATATTTTTAGAAATAAACTTTTACAATTATTCTACTAAAAACTCTATATTTATTCGATTAAATTGAACATTTTTAATAAATATTTTATTTTTATGGATCTATTTCAATTATTATATAAACTAATAAAAGTATTATTATCAAGTTTAAAAGTTAAAATAAGTTGGCTAATCATTAACTATTTAAATTTTTTTAACAAATTAAGTTAAAAATTTATTTAAAATCTAATTTTTGTGATTGACTTTGTTTTTCTATTTTTGTAGCGTGTATTGGTAGTTTAAATCTGGTTCTAAGTCAAATGAGTCAGGTAATTTTCTCGAGTCATTCGGGTTTCGGCTCATCTAGGTTCAGGTCTACTAGGTCTTGGGTCAGGCGGATTCGAGTTTTGACCTTGGGTCATTCAGGTTTTGGATTTTTCGAGTCTAGATTTAGGTCAATTGGATCAACCTTGAATATTTTAATTACTGGTGAAGTTTAGCAAACTGCATATATGGGTTTGTCGTGTCTGAATAGGACGGGTTTGAGTCGTTTACTTTTTTTGGTCAAATCGGGTTATGTCGGATTGGACGAGTTATCGGGTTCGGATCAGATTTTGACAGCTCTACGTATAATAAATTTCAATTATTATTATAATTTTCATTTAATTTAAACACGAGTATCAATGCACGTGGAAGTAGAGACTAGTATATATATATATATATATTATTGGTAATTAATGTGATGGACTCTGACTTTCCACATATTGGAATGCAATGACTCACTTGGGTCTTTCAAATTGACCCAATTGGCCAAAAAAGAAAATGAAAATTATATTAGATCGTCCTCCAAATTGGACCTAACCAATCTTAACCAATCTAGCAAAACCAGCTGCCAAATTCTGTTATTATATCCAGCGATGTCCTCTATAAAATTGGCCATAAAAATTTTTTAATTCTTTTTTTCTTAATTATTAGTTAGCTAGACTTCCCCTGTATAATAATTCTCTAGCAATCACTATCAATAATTGCTTAATTCCCAAAGTTGAATTCCGACCAAACTCCTCAAGATAATTACTTATAGTTGTTTGAACACGAGATTCATAACAAATCTTATATAAATTTGATTCCGTTACAACATTAGATAATCGATATTAATAGAATATATGACAGCGATATTAGTCCTTTAAAAAAATCATTTTTTTTAAATTATTGTTTCAGTTGCATGCAATTCGTGACTATTATATATATTTAGTCGAAAATTTGAAATGTATTAAACACATTAAAAACTTTACTATATATTTACATGAGCACCATGCAACATTAAAATTATATATAAAACGTGTTACGGGAGATTGTATTTAATTAAGTAGAGATAAGATATTTATTTAATTTAGGGTTTATCTAACAATGATTTATTATTCAAGGAAAAATCATTTTATTAATTAATGTTCTTTCTATATATAGTAGTACCCTAAAAAGTGCTTACATATAGTAGTAGGTTAATTTAAACTTTTTCTTTCATTTAAGTAGATATTTTTTCATTATTATTTGATAAAAAGCAAAAGTATTAAGGAAAACAGGTGTCAATTGTTGGTTTTGCCTGGCCATATGACATGATAAAAGCGTAATAGATTTTAGGGAGGCATTAATAATGGAGAATGGGAAGTGGGGGTTACAATCTTAGTCGACAAAAAATTAGGAAAAGAGAAGAAATACGTAATGGTAAACTCAAATTGTTGTCTCCACCACCAACTTGAGTGGTTCATACTATGCATATGTAACCCACTTCCCAGCAGACCACATTCATCGTACCATATTTACATATACATCAAATTAATTATATCAATCAATCAAATGAAATTTCTCTTCTCATCTCACTATCTGCGAACCTGGTCTGATCGGTAAGTACGAAACATGCATGGGATGTATGGAGGAAACCCATATCTTTCAATTCCATCATGAAACCAATAAGAAAATTGCGAATATTCCAACCTTGCATTCAGAGTTTTATACTACTATACTACTAAAGTTGCAATATCCAACATTATAAGTTGATTGTTATGGTGTTGAGTTTCGGAGAAGAATGTTAACCAAGTGTAAAAACCCAAATTCTCCAAGTGTTTCCTTTTGGTCCAATCCAATCCGATATGATTCTGAACTTTGACCAAACATTGAATTTAATAAAGATGAAGCGAAATTGATATCAAATTATAAATTTCTTTTTTTTTTTAAAAAAAAAAAAAGAAATCATCCATGATTTATAATTTGTGCAAACTAACCGACGAAGAAATCAATGTACACATAAAGAAACTGAAACCCAAACACGTTAATGACTCGTGGCAAATTGCTGACCGATCTTTAGCGACGCTAAAGTATGAATAGGGAAAATGCTAATTTGTCACAGAAAGCACCGTTCCTTCAACTTTATTAGTTCTTTTTCCTGTTACAAGTGGAAGTGGACCATATACATGGCAGAGACCAGAGAGGACAACAATTGGTGGTGTAGTTGAAGATGAATTAATATAAGAGGAGGAACATCATCTCAATGTGCTTTTTAGTGACGAAAGTGACGGTTCTTAATTTCTTTCATGGATTTAATTTAATACTAATTAATATATTATTACGATTTCTAGCTAAAATTTCGTGCATGAGGTGATTTAGCTACGAAAGTTTTCTGTTTCCAGAGCTTGGCGCCCTTTATTTTTGGACCTTTTCCGGTTCCAGATTATCAATATTTGTTTATATAACTTGGTATCTTAATTCGTCAGCAAATTGTCGTCAAGATTGACTAAACTCATGAAATTATAAAATAGTACGTGATAAATTTTTGGACTTGTCGATTCATTCATAGTAGAAAGAGAAAAGGGGACAAAAAAAGGAGATTTAGTTATATTTCACAAGAGGAAACCATTAACGATCATAAAAGAAAAGAAAAAATTAATGACTTATACTTTTATTTAAAATTTTACAGTAATAGTCATCAATCTTTGTATACATCGTAAATGCTGGCGATTTCTTATTGATGACGTACCAATTACCATACTTGGCAATTGGCATTCCACGTCGCCTTTTTTTTGCCGATGTGCATGGCATGTGAAAGGAGGATTTTGCTACCTGTGAAAGGAGGATTAATGTCACAAAATTTAATTAAATCCATCAATTAAAGTTTTTGAAATTTTAATCTATTTAACAAATTAATCCCATGTCTTTTCGAAATTTACATTCTAGATTTCTAGTTCTAAAATATGAATGCCAAAGTATATATGATTACTTACGAAAAATGACACAACTTCGTAGTGTATGCATCGATCATGTCTGCAGCTAAGTTTCCCTATCTTCCATGAACCGACTACGTAATTGGAATCACTTTGCTTTGCTTCTTCTATATATGTATATATGTATACGTCCATTTTGAATTAAATGAATTAATATATGCTTTTAATTATTTCTTCCTCTGAATGAATCTCAGTTTTGGCATTGAAAATATATAGTTTTTGTCGCTTCCCATGTCGCTACTGCCAAGTTGCAGTTTGTTTTTACTCACTAATAATACTACTATAGGACCTTCTTCTCGGAAGTACTATATATATAGCTATTGAAAATTATGGAAATTAATAAAATATATATACTCCATAAAAGTCACCGGTAAAAAACCAAAAGAACCTGGGTCAGAATTTCTTTTTATATTTTGAGAAATGGAATTTTTTTTCATATTCGATGGATCGGCTGCTTTCAAAATTGACTGATTTTTTTGTAATGCTTCATGTAAGCAAACATGTGGCCTCGTAAGGCCTTCCCTATCTTAGAAGATTTTGTGGATGTCTTCGCATATGCCATATATATTAAACAAGATCCTGTCTTTTTTTACGCCTTCTTTTTTTTCTATTGATTTAATTGAAAGGATTCTAAATATATGTGGTAGAAATAATTATGGAATAAGCCAATGGGTTGGTCAAAGTGGTAAAGGGTTATATTTGTAGTGGAAGATATCAGGTTCGAGCCTTCACATACCCCTTCCTGGCAGGTAATCTATAAGTTTGAAAAATCCGCAGATAAAAATTCAATAATGCATTCGTAATTGGCAGACAATAAGTCTGCAAAATCTGCAAATGAACCTTAGATATGGATAACCTACCCTGCTCCTAAACTTTATTAAACCAGAAAAGAAATAATCAAATAATATTTATAATAATTAATAATTCGTATTACTTATATTGAAGAATGATTCGTAACTTTTAAGGTAACTTTTTTTTGGCTTAATAGATATTTTGAGCTCTAAACTTGTAAGAAATGGACAAATTAATTCTTGAACTTCTAAAATTGTCAATTACACACACGACCTTGTAAAAATTGACAGTTTAGCCATTTGACGAAAATTGGTACGAATCCGTTAACAATTGGGCAGAAATTGGTTGGAATTTATCAGAGCCATATCAATTTCAGTTCAAATGGGCAAATTTCCTTCCAATTGTTAACATAATCGAATCAATTTCCGTCCAAAAAGAGCTAAATTGTCCCCTTTTACAAGTTCGGATGACAATTTTGGAAGTTTAAGGGAAAATTTGTCTCTTTCTTACAAGTTAGGGACCAAAATATCTATTAAGCCCTTTTCTTTTTTTTTTCTATGTATGTATTAATAATACAATTTAAAAAGGCTTATAATAGACATTTTGGCACCTGAAATTGCAAGAAAAAGATAAATTAACCATTAAACTCCGAAAAGTGCTAATTGCATACCTGAATTTGTATATAAAAAAAAAAGACAAAATTAGCTATTTGGATGGAAATGTGTGAAATTTCATTAACAATCGGATGGAAATTAGACATTTTTGGACGAAAATTGGTATGACTTCAATAAATTTCATATGATTTCCATCTAATTGTTAACGAAATTTAACCAATTTCTACATAAAATAGCTAATTTGTCATTTTTACAAATTTAGATATACAATTAGCAATTTTTTAAATTCAATAGCTAATTTGTTTATTTCTTACAAGTTTAGGAGCTAAAATGTCTATTAAGTCAATTTAAAAATGTTGTTTGTTTAGTAAAAAGAAGTTTACTAGCAGGTTAGTTATCCCTCCTCTATGATCAAGTAACCAAACTTATATAGATCGTTTGTCAATAGGAGTCTATGAAGCATCGAATTCAAAAATCAACTACACGTGTCCAAACATCTACCTCTTTAATTAATCTCAGTGGCACATGAAAAACATTGTTATTCTTGAACAATTTCTTTCATTTTTTTTTTTGCAACAATTCTTGAACGATTTCTATATAGTACTGTAGGGTGCATACATTTTCCAAAGTGAAAATTTTAGTAGATTGCGAGATTTAAGTGAGGGAAGGATCGGATTGCAACGTTTCACATTTCAATATACTCCAATTAAAAGAAAGTTTTACTGTTTTTCTTCTGACCTTTTAGAAAGTTTCGTGAGGGACAAGCAAATAAAACCTAGGATGACAGTAGCTGAAAAGATTTACAAGAAAAGGACCAAAAGTCCCAAAAAAAAAAGAAAAGAATTGATGATGATATTGGACGAGTGATTATAATTGAAGCATAAGAAATTAAGCTATATATAATGTTTTTTGCTACAATTAAGCTATATAAATAATTATATATTGTATCGTGCCACAAAGATGACCAATGAATATACTTCCAAAAATCCTTTTCAGAGCACTTTTTAATCCTTTCATATGTGTGATGAAGACAAAGACTTAGGAAATTTATTTGCTCTTCGGCATTATTCGATTACAAAGACGTGAGGTGATTTCGTTACCAACGTGTTTTCGATCAACAGTTTGTCTTTCTCTCAAGTCTCCCATGGCTGGCAAATTGCCATGCATTTCATTCTTATTAGAAATGGGGAAAACACAACGACATCAAACAACTTGCTTGCAGGAAGAATTACCTCTTGCCCTTGGCCTTGGTGACGACCATGTAACTGTTTCTTGTTATAAATAAATATATTTTTATATTTTATACTCACTATATTCTCGTCATCTATATAAACTTGTTTAGGGATACAACGTATTTTATATATATACTTGATGAGGATGGCAAAATAATTAGAAAATAAAAATTAATATAAAAACTAGCTCTAGAGGATAACTTGTGACAAAAAAATTTGAGGATTATCGTTGGATTGATAAGAAATTGTTCAAGGTCATATATACTAATTACAAGGGAAGGGGAAGATTGAAGATGGGACTTGAAGTTGAAACCATACTTTTACATGATTTCCTCAAACTCTTCAATTATCCACAAAATCAAGAATACCGGAATTCGAATAATTGTATAGTTCTCCAGACTTATAGTTAGGCCTGATTTGGCATTGCGTTTGGAAATAAAAAAACTGCTTTTGAATCCAAACGCAATATCAAATAAATCCTGATTTGTGTCAAAAGCTGATTTTGAACGCAAAAACCAAGCCAACTCGATAAGCTAATCCTTAGGTGCTTTTGCATTTCAAAAGTGTTTTTGGACATTAGATGATTAAAATCCCTAATTATTTTTCTCTTTCCTTTTTAACTATCATAGCCTTTTTAGACATTTTATCCTTCAACCCCATTTTTTCACAACAATACCAAACATTATTTACATTTTTCTACCGCAATTTAAAAAAGCACTTCTCAAAAGCACTTTTTTCAAACCAAGCATTTTCAAAATGCGACCTCAATGCCAAACTAAGTCTTAACTGTATTAATGGGTTAATTATCCTAAATTCTTAACAAGGTTTTTGTTAGAATAAATACAATTCAAGTGAAATCTATGTCTTATTATATAGATTGGCCAAATTAACCTAACTTTCTTTTTCAGTATATCTACAAGTTAATCTTGATCGAGTCGGATCGGTTCATTATGGGAATAAAACTCTCTCAACAATGATTTTTCTATTCACGAAACTCGAATCCAAATCTTTACTTAGAATCGACAAATAAATTATTTTTTAAAGAAAAACAAGTAAACTACTTTAAACGGTTATATTTTTTTTCTTTTAAATATACTAATGTACTTTCCTTTTATTTATCCTAATAAAAAAAGTACTTTCCCTTTTCGAGTTTGGACAATGGAAGAGCCCATTTTTATCTGTTTAAAATTTTGTCTATTAGGTGTTCTAAAAAAAGTTGTATATTAGGTGATCCACCGTGTCGTGGAATGTAAACCTATTCAATTCAGGCCCAATGCTGAATGAAGGCCTCAACTCAAAGCCATTTCCACCTTTTACTTCTTTTTTCCTCTAACAAGGAAAATATCTATTTCTACAAAAGAAATAGCCTATAATAACTAATAAGGTTCAATCTCATGGGATTTGACGGAGAAAAAACGATTATAGAACTATAGGAGCATAATGAATTTCATTTTCATGACAAAATTTATATTTGCAACAAGGCAAGTTCTTCATGAAAGAAAAAAAAAACAAGGCTAGTGAACTTTTCCATGCTGGAAAAAAATGTTCCGAGGATGGCACAATAAAGGTGCTCGTGGGCCATTTTTGGCCTGGTTTGACAACTCTAAAATGTAGACCCAAGTTTGGACAAGTTTTAGGGGAAGATCAAAGAATACTACTAGTTGGCTTGAAAACTTGGGTGAAATGCCTAACATTGCACCGTTAAGAATCAAGCAAAGAAGGGTCGCTCCCAATGATTCGCATTCGGCGTAGAGAAATGCTGGCAGTTTTGGTTCAGATAATCATGAACCATTGCTACTAACCCTCTCCAACATCGGGCTCATATTTCTTGCTAATGGCAATCCTAATTATATATGCCGAAACTTGGCCATGGCGGGCCACAAGAAAAACTAACACTAGCTGGTGGCTAGAAGCTTAGGCCTTAGGCCTTAGAATCAGCAAAGAAAACAGTTGAGACAAGGTAACAAATCATAAATGAGAGGAATTTTGGATTCACAAGACACCAACAAAAGTCAAAATGAGTAGCTTTTTTTTTATTTAATTTTTATATATAGCAAATTAGCAATTACTCCGTCGGTATTTTGTCCTTCAATTTCGTATTTTTTTGTCGGTGGTATTTTAATTGAATACCTACTCGTCACATTCGACTCGAATGATTCGGGTGAGTGAGAGGCAATTTTGTTTTTCCATGTGGCTTAATAGTTTTACGGGTAGAAGAAGTTATAAATTGGAAGCTTTTTTGGTAGAAAAATAGTACTTCCTTCGTTTCAAATTATCTTTTTTTGAAATGAATATGGTCTTAAATGGGACCGTATTCATCCCAAAAAAAGTCATTTAATTTGGGATTGAGGAAGTATTAATTTGGGAAAATTTCAGTTAGATGTACATTTACTACTTTTTGCTATACCACCAATTAGGGATTATATTGATTTTCAATACACCTAAATGGAATTCTCCCTATTAATTTTTCATATTTTTTAAAAACGGGAGAATTCCACTTTAGGTGTATTGAAAATCAAAATAATCCCTAACTAGAACTTCCCGGCCGCGCTTCGCGTGCGACTGTTTTATTTTACAAGTTCTTTTAAGAAAATTAAGTTGAGAAATGGAATTTATATTTAATTTATAATTTATTTTATAGAATTGGTTTGGTAAAAAAATCTTCCATTCCTCCCCTCTAATTAATTCGGTCTATGATATTATTCTTGACATTCATTGAACAACAGAGGAAAGGGGATGAATAACTTTTAATTTTCTCAAACTATAATTAATTTATTATCATATATTCATAGTTTATAATTAATCTGTTAAATTAAATAAATTATAAATAAATAGAAAAAGACTTTTAATTCAATAGGCAGGACCCATATTTGAAATTTAACATACTATTAATACACAAAAATTAAATATTGAATGAACACAAATATAATAAACAAAGCATTAGGAAATTAACAATTGACACTTGTCAAAGAAACCAAACGTCATGTGGCGCTCAATGAGAGCCTTGCAAGATTGATAGTAGGTATAATTAGTGGTATAGCAAAAAGTAGTAAATGTTTGGTATAATGATCCCTATTTGGTGTATTGCCATCATTTTTAAGTGTAATGAAAAACATCGAAAATGTCAAAAACACCCTCATTCTCTCTTAGATCCCCAGTCGAATTTTTCCTTCCAAGTTTTTAAGGATTTTTTTGCCAGATTTAACTCATCCATGATTTACTTATTTATTTTAATTATATATTCTCCCATTCCGAATTGAATGACCACGTTTGATTTTTTGGGTCAAAAAAGCCATTTTTGACCATTAATTATTACAAAAATATAATTTTAAATTTTTTTAAAAAATAAACTTTGGAAAATTTTAAACTTAAGATTTTCAAAACATATTTTTTAAAATTTTAATTACATATAAATTTTTCATAAATAATGGAAAAAATGACTTTGTTTGACTAAAAAAGTCAAACGTCGCCATTCAATTCGGAAAGGAGGGAGTATACTATTATTGTTGTTAGAATTAGTATTAAAAAATCAAATGAAGAATAATAACGACAATTAATAAAAAGAACTAAAGAGTGGAAGTTTCTTTCTTTATTTCATTGGAAAATTAAAAAAAAAGAAATTAATATGAAAATCAAAGGTTTTTTTTAATGAGAGAGGATTCTCTTCACTGCTAAAAAATAGTGGAAAGGTCCACTGATCTTTGATCCCCAATCTGATGACTCACAAAAAGCCACATCACCCACTTTGTAACCCATCCAAAACTCAACGTTTCACAATTTTAATGCCGTTTTTTTCCCATCGTTTCCCATTCACCCAAACTTGTGCTTCTACTCTTCTCCTATTGCGTTTTCCTCTCTGCAATGGTTGTTTCTTCCTCTCTACAATGGTTGCTTCTTTTCTCCCTTCCCATCCCAAATATCCCACCATGACCAAGCTTCGATTCACCCTCACCACTAAATTGTTTATTTTTCTGGCAATATTTCAAGTGGATCCAATCTGTAAATTATTCAAGTTTTACCCCAATTTTTGTTGAGTGATGAATTTGACCTTCAAAAGAAACCATGAGTAGAACTCTTGAAACAATATAAAGGATTTTTCTTCTGCTTCTTGCCCATTATATATAAATTGCCATTTATGAATCAAGAATTTAAATCTTTTTTTGTTTTGCAAATCATCATTCGATGGGAAGTAATAAATTGTCCAAGTCAATCTTCACCAAAATCTCTCTCCTTCATGCTAAATTTAAAAGGAGGAACCATCCTCAAAGTATTACTTCTTCAGTTCTTTGTCGACTTCTTTGTCTTCAAGTCGAAAAGGAAAAGGTAAGGAGAGTCTTAGTTGAGATTATATACATTGAAGCAAACTAACAGAGGAGAAGGCTTCCAATGAAACGGAGATAGCGAAATGGTGGGGAATTGATAGCGTTTTATGAAACACTGAGTTTTGGGGTGAAAGAAATTAAATGGGCGACGTGATTTTTTATGAACCATTAGATGAGAGTATGAGATCAATGGACCTCTCCACTGTTTTTTAGCAGTGGAGAGAATCCTCTCCCATTTTTAATATTGAACCCAAATCCGAGATAATGATTAATGAGTATAAAGGTAAACAAAAAAAAATACAAAAATAAAACCAGCAGCAAGGAATTCTTAAAAAAGCAAAGTTATTATCACCAACAAACCCCATTCTAAAATGCGTATAAAAGCCCGGAGTCCATCCAACTGTGTAAGCAAACTGAGGTACTTTAAGGTTTTTATTTTTAGAAGGAGAAAAGAAATAATTTTGAAGGAAATTAATTATGGATATAGATTTTAGTTGAATTTTATGAAAATTTCTTGGATAAATTGCTGGCAAATCCGATGAGACAAGCTTTGCCAGCATTAGGAAATAAGGACAAGGAATAAAAAAAGGAAGAAGGTGAAGAGACAAGAGAGACGATATAAAAGGGGGATAAAATTGTCTTCACACACAATATAACCATTACACTTGAAAAGGATAATTATCACCACTGCATAAAATGTTGACTAATTTTTAATATACCACCAATCATTGATTATTTTGATTTTTAATACACCTAACTGGAATTACTTCGAAGCAGAGGTTCATTGAAAGGGGGATAAAATTGTCTTCACACACAATATAACCATTACACTTGAAAAGGATAATTATCACCACTGCATAAAATGTTGACTAATTTTTAATATACCACCAATCATTGATTATTTTGATTTTTAATACACCTAACTGGAATTACTTCGAAGCAGAGGTTCATTGATGGAACGAAAAGGAGATGGGTTTCTTGAAATTAATTGGGCTAAGATGAAGTTTGGATGAAGTTTGAAGTTAGCGGTGGTGGTTCGAGCGGAGCTTGGGTGATTTCAGACTTTGGCCTTCGGTATACGTTAGATTTAGGTGGATTCAATGGGAGATTGGAGGTCTTGAGGACAGATCTGTGAAGAGGAAGAAAAGGGAAGTCTTTTAAGGGTGGTTCGAGCTTCGGGTTACGGTGGTCCATGGTGGTACAAGGCGGCGGCGACGCTGGTTATGGGAAGTTAGGGTTTCGGTGATTCAAAGAAGAAGAAGCTCTTGTTCTATATATACTGATCCAAAACTATGACCCGAATACTCAAATACTCGCGGATCGACCCAATTCAGGTAAAATTTCTAACTTTCTTCAATTAAGCCATTAATTCTATGCAATTAAATCCTACAACTTGTCGATTAATTCACATAAAGATAATACTTGTTTCCGTGTTCAACATGGTCCCTGATCTAAGATACTTTCTTTTGTTTGATTCAATTTGATCCTTATTTGTCCTGACTTGTGTGATTTTGTTCAGTTTGGTCCCTAATTTAGGCTGCTATATATTTGTTTGCTTCAATTTAGTCTCTGATATAGACTATCTATGCTAGAATTATGCAATTGGGTTCTTGATTTACATTATTGATATTTAATTTATGCTATTTGATTTCTGAATTTTGCTAGTTGTTTACTTGATGTGCAGAAAAGTCCCCAGTCTGTCCGATTTGGCCCTTAAGTTTTTGTCTCCCTTTGTTTTAAGTCATTTGTTATTTAAGTTATCGGCTTAATTAGGCCCTTGGGATTTGTAATAAATTAGCAATTAGTGTAGAGGTAAAGTAGAGCTCAACCATGTGCATTCATGTCGTACATGTTATTTGTCACCTTGCTACGTTCATAGTGCACTAACATTTGTCTTTTGCCGAGATGAAGGACATTTCAGATAAATGTACTCAGGTACTAATTTCTGGGAGTTCCTTCTAGACCGGTCTCTTCCGTAAATACCCCCATAATGCGTGGGAAGGGTTTATGGAGTTGACTTTGGGTAGATTTGTGTTAATGCATGTAAATAAAAAATGATCTTTCATGCATTCTAATTGTCATTTATGTGAGTTAGCTAAATAAGAATCAGTAAGTAATCGTCTTTTACGATGACGAGTGGGTTCCAAGTAAACGCACTCGGGTACGAATCCATGGCCCCTGCTCCGAGATTGGATTATCCCCGAGATACCCCCATAATGCGTGGGAAGGGTCTCAGGTTAATTTCAAGTATACCGCTGCTTATTGATCAAATTAAAATATACCAGTTCATGTATCATTTGCATTCATTCTCTTCCCTCTAGGATTAAATACAACTGAGAAAATACAAAAAGATTTTTTTTTCAAAAGCATATTCAAAAGTTGATGTTCTCTTATTCAGTTTTCAAAAGAAGTTAAAATTGGTAATCAAGAGCTTTTAAGATTTAAACAGAAGTTTTCAAATTCAAAGCAGACTTAGTCACAAGGTTAGAAGATCAATAAAAGACGTCACAAGGTTAGAAGATCAATAAAAGACGGAAAAAGTTTTCCAAAACAATAAGAACAAAAGAATTTTCACACCATTTTTAGGAAGACTAAAATTGAAGTTTTCAAAACAAAGTAAAAGACTTTAAGAACAAAAATAAAAGGTTTTAATACAGCATTTTCAAAATTTCTTCCCGGTGCGGAAGATTCAACAAGAGAACAAACAGTGAAAGAGAATCGAAACAGAATTGATCGACGGTCGTTCGGTCATATTCTTCGAATGCTCGACATTTGTTTAAAAATGTTTTTATTTTCTTTTATAACCCTTTTCTGATGATAATCAAAGATAAAAGCAACTGTTTAGTGTTAAACCCATTAAACTTAGTTTAGACTAGAGGTACCGTCGTTTGACAGGCGTCTCGGGGGTGCTAACCCTACCCCGAGCGTAACCGACTCCCAGACCTGTTGGCTCTGGTTAAGCAGACTATATTAGGTTTAGTATTACCTTCGCCAAGCTCAAGTTAATATTAGACTTAATAACATGGATAGGTGGCTAATCACATTTAGGCAAAAAAAGATTAGTGGCGACTCCTTACCTCTTTTCCAAGTTGTTTCAACAGGGTTCCCCGGACCCAACGTTTCGACAGCTTGGCGACTCCACTGGGGACATTAGAGAGTTAGGCCTCACTTGGTCTAATCAAGATCTAGGGTTTAATAAAATGGTTGCTTGCTTTTATTTTTTGTTTGGTTTTGCATCTTTACCACTCTCCATGTATATATATCTATATTCTTCACCCCTATCTTGTGTTGTTTCTCTTGGTTTCTGCTGTGGTGAGTTACTAGGTCTGCCAGGTTTAGTTTTAGGGTACTGGTAAGCTGTTCTTTCACACACTTCACTTAGATTGCATCTTGCATTTTGCATTTTTGCCACCTTGAATAGATTTTGGGAGGTATAATAAGCGAGCCTTCGTGGGACCAACCAGGTCCCCGTACAGGTTGTGCGAAAAACCTCCACCCAATGAGACCTTGCCGGGTCAAAATTGGGAACCTCCTAGGTATGAGTGGACCAAGCCAGCATATAAGTTGGTACACATAAGGAACACCCCGTACCTTTACTTTTCTGTTTCGAAAATAAAGACCGTAGAGAGAGTAACCCCTTTTACTCTCAATAAATAGACCACCCGCCCCAGGAGGACCGTTGTGTCCAAAATTTTGTTCAAGAAAAACCTTTTATTCAAAAAGGGGCATGATTTTACTTCAATTTTCAGTTATTTATTCATGCTTTATCTTTATGCTTAGTTACTAACCGTTTTTGTTCTGTCTCTGTTTCCTTTTTGCAGTTGCATATGAATAACTCTTTTATTTTGCAGGTTGCATTGTGCATCCACATGCATTTCATATCTCCAAAAACATAATTGATCATGCATGCTCACGCATTTGCTCATCAACATAGTTTGCCATGTCATACATCTTTTCTATGTATCCATCAGCATGAGACTTTGAATGCCACGTCACTTGCATTTTGCATGCACAGTTACAAGAGTCGTAAAGTTGTCAAGCCATCAACTTGTATATTTGATCATGCATACATTTGCTCATCAACATAGTTTGCCATGTCATGCATCTTTTCTATGTATCCATCGACATGAGACTTTGAATGCCACGTCACTTGCGTTTTGCATGCACAGTTACAAGAGTTGTAGAGTTGTCAAACCATCAACTTGTATATATGATCATGCATTCATTGTGCATTAGTCAGTCACTTGTATTTACGGTGCATCCATCATGCATCATCATCGACACTTGTTAATAGATACATTTCACACATATAGATAGTTTATGTAGACATCTTGTATATATCACTTGTTTTCTACCTTTTCTTGTTGGAATCTAACATCATCTAGAAAGTATGTGAGATTTGAGAAAGCACATTGTAAAGTCAGATTGGAGATGCCCAAAACGGGGTCAAAGACTTTCCTCCCTCAGATATTTCGAAGGTTGTCAGGTCGTGCCAGTAGAGTCGCTCTCGCTCTAACAGATGGCTAGTCAGTAAAGGACTTCTAGATTTCAGCAGAAGTGGTCTTAAGTGGTTTCTTGAGTAATGGAGGGACACACAGCTCCAGATCAGTCACAAAGGGGCAACGGAAGCCCACCTCAGGAGGAATTTCTGAAACCTTAGAGCATATCTTGCGCATGCATGACATCGGCATAGCATTTTGGCTTAGTTTTTTGAATCTTCAGCATGTAGGATAACATTAGTTGTGGTTAAAATTGTTGCACTTTCATTGCAAAGAATTTGGCTTAATAAAACAAAGTTCAATTGTTTAACAAAGAATAAAACTTGCAGAATCGAGTGATCACCACTTAGAGACAATTCTCAGAAGTGCTCAGCTAGGGGCAAAAGTCTTCGCCTGGGCGATGATCAAAGGAATGAGGTTTTCAAGAAAAATAAAAAATATTTTAATAAAAAGGCTGTGTTTTGAGTAAATAAAAGTTTTATTTGTGTCAACACTTTGTCTAAACCTAAAATTCTCATATTTCAAAAAGAGTCAGTTTCTGGGAACCAATTTGAACCTGAAACTCCATACTTTTTCAACACACATATATTGAGATCTTTTCATGCCTTGTGGCAAATTGCTCAAAAGGCCAAGTTCAAATTGCTTTCAGAGCCTCGGATGACAAATTGGTTTAGAAATCAAATAAGCCCACTTCATAACACCTTTCAAACCACTTCAATTGTCGAGACACTTTTATCGCCCTTGTGATTAGTGGGGGGCAACACTCAATGTAGTAATAACATCATCATCTTCATCAATGAAGAGGTCCGACAAGACAATGAGGCAGAAGACATTGATCATCAAATTCCCATCAAAGAAAAAGAAAAACTGGGCATAAAAAAGAAAGAGGTCTCAAAAAGAGAATAAAAAGAATTGCAACATCATGTGCTCGCACAGTTTTTCAGGATGGTAAAAAACAAGAGACGTTTTTCAAGAAAATTGTTTTCAAAAAAAGGTTTTCAAAAATAGGTTTTCAAAAAGGTTTTGAGTCTTTTAAGAGTCGTCTTTCATGAAAATATCCAGATCTGAAATTATAAATGGCCTTCTTTCTTATCCCTTCGCTTGCAAAAAATTATCCATTGTTGTCCCCTTTGAGCCTTATGGATTTTCTTTCGGTTCAACCCTGATCAAGGATCACCCTCCACACTGGGGGGCAAAGATGAGGAAGGATCGACCTCAAAAGAATGGGTTTGCACTCAAAGTTTAAAGTGGGGCATTCCAACAGTAATGAATTCAATTCATAAAGGAGCATTCAGTTAACTTCATCGAGTAATTCCAATCAAAGTTTAAATCAAAAGTGAATCGAAAGCAAAAAGTCAAAAATTGAAAAGAAAAGCAAAAGGAAAAACGAAGAAGCTGAAAGCTGAAAAATAATACAGAGTTCATCTTTTTATCTCCAAACAAAAACATCAGCAGAAGCTTTCTTTTTTCCTCTTAATACTAGAAACCCAAAGAGTTTTAAAAAAGAAAAAGCTAGGGTTTAGGGAGCTCATCTTTTTTAGAAATTCCCAAGAATAACTACTTTTCTTTTAGCCTCATATTCCAGGTAGCATTTCTGTTTTCCTTTTTTTTTTTCATGAATAAAAACAAATTCTTAATTTACCTAGGAGCATTCTACTGGTTCAAGGTCATCAAAAAACCAAAAAGCTTCCATCTTTTTAGGATAACAGAGACCAAAAATACAGATTAAGATCAGGAATAGAATAGGCTTACCTTTCTTTTTTTTTGAAGTAGTTTCCGATTCCCCTTCCCATTTTCGGGTGTTGCCTTCTTTTTCTCTCTTTAGGAAATTAGATTTTCGGTACTTGGGGATACAGGTGTTATGAAGTTTAAATCAACATTTCATCCAGTGGATAGGAAGACGTGGTAGAGTAGTTTAACATACTTAAATTTGAGGAGCATTCAACGGCTAGATTCGCCAGATCGGAAATAGGATTTTGATTTGGTGTAGGCTAGATTCGTATGGTTAGAAGTGTTTTTGGCTGAAAGCAAGCCCAGATTTGGAGAGAAGAGGTCGAGAGGAGCGGATCTGCAACTTTTTGGCCCGAACAGAGCTCCGATTAAGCTTCGGCGCGGCAGTCAGTGGCGATCTTCAGGGAGGCGGTGATTTCAGACAATGGCATTAGAGGCGGCTAAGGTTTTGAGGTTTGAAGGAAGAGGAGAAAGGTGGCATTTTATACTATCCGTACTGATATAACCCGACCCGGTATGGAAACCCAAGAACCAGTCCAGACCCGAATCACCTTTAGCCCACCGAGGCCCATTTTTCAATTTGGTACATTTTGTTTTACTTGGGCTTTTATTTGTTTTGTGCACTTGGGCTTTGTGAACTTAGCCTGATCTATTAGTTCAATCTAAGGCCTAATCTCATTTACTTAATATTTAGCCTTAATTTCAATAAATCATAAAATTGGAAAATTGAAAAAGAAAGAAAAGCTAGGTTAGTTCAAGCAATTGCACCCATGTTTATATTTTCCTTAAATGTTTATATTTCTTTAAATATTGTTAAATGCCATGTCATTTGAGATTAATCAAAATAATCCGATGATGGAACGGTTAATTGGGACTTAGACAATCTTTATCGGTCTTAATTCATCCTATTTAGGCTTGGAATATTCGGAAGGGGGTCTTAGCCAGTATGAGTGGCAGGTGCCCGGAAGGTATTCCTCGTATAATTATTCGGTAAAGATTTGTATTTTAATCGGAAAACATGCATCACGTGCATTCATGCATCTAGGGTTTAAATTTAGTGATTTTCAATTAAATGTTAAGGAAAATCCACAAAAAAGGGAAATTGAAAATGAAATAGAATAAAGCCGTTTTTTTAATTAAAAAGAGTTTGTGTTTGAGAATCGTTCTCTTTTAATTTTCAAAGATTAAAAAAAAAGAGAATTGAGTTTTTTAAAATTAAAAATAAAAAGATTTTCAAAATCCAAAAAAAAATTTAAAATTCAAAAGTAAAAAAAGAATTTCCTTTCAAGTTTTCAAAGCGGGAAAGTTCCCATCGGGTTTTCAAAATATTCAATTTAGGTTTTTGCAAAGTGGGAAAGTTCCCATCAAGTTTTCAAAGTGTTCAATTTAACTTTTTTCAAAGTGGGAAAGTTCCCATCAAGTTTTCAAAGCGTTTAATTTAACTCTTTTCACAGTGGGAAAGTTCCCATCAAGTTTTCAAAGTATTCAATTTAGGTCTTTCCAAAGTGGGAAAGTTCCCATTAGATCTTCAAAGTGTTCAATTTAGAGAAAGTTCCCGTCAATTTTGGTTGTTCGTTTTAGAAAAGGGGGAAAGTTCCCATGAAAAGATTTTTTCAAATTGAGTCGTTTTAAGAATAAAGTTTTTAAAAAAATCCTCTCATGAGGAACGCAAAAGAGAACAAAATAGAAACGGGAAAGAAAGACTGACTGAGGGGTTCAATCATCGTTTTCAACTCCCAACATTCTTATTTCTAAAATTCAAAACCTATTTGTGATTGTTTATTTTCTTTCCAAGACTAATAAAAGCTCTTAATGGCACAAAAAGACTAAAATTTTAAGAATAGAGACAGCCAATAATAGAATCCCACAGTTAATTCGAAATTAATCAGTGCCGTCTTCTTGACGGGCGTCGTGGGGGTGTTAATCCTTCCCATACGTATCCGACTCCCGAACCTTTAGGACTCTGGTTAGTAGACTAATTAGGTTTAGTGTAACCCTTGCCAAGCATCAGATAACATTAGGCTTAATAATTTGGTATGTGGCTAATCACACCTAGGTTAAAAAAGATTAATGGTGACTCCCATTAGTTTCTTAATTTTCTTAAGTCGTTAACGATAGGGTTCGGATCCCGAACCCGCACGTTGGGACATCCCTCAATTAAATTTGCCACGTTTTCCACTAATTTTTGAATTCCACCACAGACCCTTGAAACTCGATCAATAATCCATCGTGAACTCGATTTTCTTCAACTGACTTTTCCCGCAAAATCAGCACCCCATCGCCACGAACCTCTCGCTTACCGCTTCCCCAGTAAGTGATTCTTCTGACGAACTATGGCTCTTTTTAAGGAAAATTAGATAATGTGATAATTTCTCATTATCCCTTTGGTAATTAATTGATGTCTTTGTCAACGCTCTACATTGCCTAAGTTTTATTGGGTCACACCAACCGAATTTCCCTAATAGACAAGTACTTGGTAACTGTTTTTCTCGAAATTAAAGTTATCATATACATGGCAATTGTTTTAGCTTGATTTGTTGTTATATTAATAGCTGATAGTTTGCTGGTCTATCTAAAGCAAAGGGTATATTCACTCGGTATTTAATTACACTAAAAGTTAGGAGGTCGAAAAGTTAATTACAAGTACAACCATATTGCCAGCGAGAGTATAAAAGTTAGAAAAATCCGATGACTCTAGGAAAATGCACAAACTAGACAGCGTGATGCAAAAGGGGGAAAAGATCTGAAGGTTTGTATTTTTCGATTTTTACTTTTCTTGATTTGTTTAATAACAATTACTAAACTGTAACAATTGAACGAGTAGAATCGTAATCAATTTCAGGTCTGTATCTTATGAATTAAGAAAATATATATTATTGTTTTCCCTCAGATGAGATGAGGCCTAACACAAATCGACTTAGTCACCCTATTATATTGATTGCACCAACGATTTTCTCTTCATGAAATTGGAGCAAGCTAGATTTAGGAGAACTTGAAGGAGAAGGGTGACGATTTTGGGGTGGCCTGGCTCGTCTAAGTTGTAACTTCCAAAAGGATATTAATTAGGATTACGTAAATAGGTTGGAAGAAATGATGCTTGAGAGCGATGACCTACCAAGTTGCATTACCTTGTAAAGCCTAGAGACATGGATTTGCTTTTTACAATGACATATTTTTATGGATAAAAAGGGATAAAATTAGAAAGTATATTCCAATAAGGAGACTAGTCTTTTTCAAATCTACTCTAATCACACTTTCCACTTCTGTCCATGTGGTAGCAATAATATAATATAACTACCATATTATTATACACTTCTATATAGTCATTTTCTTTTTTACTTGGCCCGTGTTGGTAGCTAACTATAATTTGAGTTTTGCAAAAGAAGATGAACTTTTAACCTAAAATTCCCTTTTCCTTGTCCTTACTTTATATTAGCTACATCTTCAATAATGCAATTAACTTTTTCGTTGAGTCGAGCATGAGGATGCACTTTATCTATATATAATTTTTTTCTTGTAATATTATTATTATTAAATACAATTAAAATTATGTAAAGGTTTGTCTCCCGTATTTCACACTTGTATGTACAAAATCTTTGAAATAAAGATTGACTCGTTTTAGTGTAAAAATTTACAGGTGATATAACTTTAATCAATCTAACAAAAAATAGGTTTATCAAAGTTATAAATGCTTGGATTTATGGTAAAAAAACATCGTCTTCGCAAGCCAATATTGATAAGCGATTTATAAGTATGAAAAGTTAATAAATAAAAGTTCATAAATCTATGAATTGTCAACTTGCTCTCATCTTGAAGATAACATAACATATTCTTAATTTTTTTTTTCTTTTATGCAAAGTGCTCTATTTGAGATTAAGTCTTTTAATTAAAACAAATTGATTTTACAATTTTTATGAATTGCTTGATTTGAGCTTAGATCTTATGGATTTTGATATTACAATTTTTATGAATTGCTTGATTTGAGCTTAGAGCTTACAGAATTTTTCTATTATTACTACAATTAATTAATATATATATATATTATATTACATGATTTTAAAAAAGAAAAAAAATAAAAGTATGAGAGTGCTCCCAAAATATTATAAAAATAAAATACTACTACTACTGATTACTGAATTTCTCACACTGTTAAGACAAATTATGAGCCTAAATAAGCGTTTATCAACGAAAAGATAAAAAAGGGTAAGGAAAAGACATTCCTTCCCTACAAGGCTCACCTGTCCAAATTTATAACCCCAGATCCTACTCGCTACCCCTAAATCCCTTTCCAACTCTACTAATAGGGTTATTTCCGTAATTTAATCTGGTTTTACGCGTGTCATTTTTCAGTGGCGAGTAATACTCAACTATACACTGCCGAGAAGATGAAATCTGCGGCGTTTATTTCTAAATTTTAAGAGACAATAAAATACTAGTAATAATCTTTCCCTCGTTTTGTAGTATTTCAAAATTCAAAAAACGACCTAACAACTCTCTTTTCTTTTCGTCTTCCTTCCTTGTACTCCTCCTTTTCTCTGTTAAATCACCCGATTAAAGCTTTAAATACAAAATTAATAAAATTCCCCAAAGAATCCAAATATCGAATAAATAATAAATGGTATGCGAGCTTCTGAATCGAGAGTTAGGGTTAGGGATTGGGATAATCGCAAGATCGGTGGTGACATTTCTTGATCAGACGGTGTGCAGAGCCATGGGATGTTTCATCGGATGCTTTCGCGTCAGAGACGATCGCTCTCGCCCTCAAATCGTCGCCTCCTCTTCCAAATCTACTGTAATAGTTCTCTTTCTCTTTCTCTTTTCTATTCCATTTTTCTCATTTCTCTGTTTGTTTCCTGAGAATGTGTCAGTTCAAGAAACGCTTTCTTTCTTAGTCTTTGTGTTTCTGATTAGAAGAAAAACTTGAGCTAGTGAAAGCTAGATTTGTATTTCTGTTTGGCTCATTCTATTCATTTCTTTGAGCAGGAACGTCCGGTTTCTCGAAATCAGTTATCTTCTCTCTTTCTTGATGAAGGTAAATATACGTATCGATGCTAAATTCTGTAGCTTTATTATTGGAATTAGGGATTCCATGATTTCTCAATGTGGATTCTGGTTTTTAAGCTTAAATTAGCTTGCTTTACTAGTTGAGTTTTGATGTTTGGTTTTCGGTTATTAAAGAGAGAGGCGAGGGTTCATCGAATGATTTGGAGTCTCCACAAATTGACAAAGGTCTCAAGGATGAGGTACGTTCATTGAGGAATTTGATTTAAGATTCATTTCTTTGTTTGTTCAATTCTAATCTCATAAACTTTACCTTTCTGTAGGCGAAGTTCCTTAAATCTTGTGGAACCATACCAGAGACTCCGGCTGAAATTCGGAAAGCATCCAGGAAGTTTAAACAGTCGCCGCCTTGTGGTGGTGATTCAGAACCTTCGAAATTCCATTCCTGGCTTTCCACTGGATCCGCTGACAAGTTTCATTCTAATAAGCAATCTGATCAGCCCCCTACTCCTATCAAACTTTATGAGGCATTGGGGAGGCCGTCAGATTCTCCCGAAAACACTCCTACCAGGTTTCAGCTTCTGACCTTAGATAGTTAAATTTCAATCAAAGAATCAAAACGTGTTTCATTTTCACATAATTGTGCAGCTGCCAGACAATTGACTGTTACCATTTTTTTGTTTAGCTTTATATCCAATTCAGCAAAGACTGGGGGTTTCTCCATGGGTTCTACTGAAGGTAGTGAGGGGATGAGTGTTGATAAAACAGTAAAGATTGATATTGTTTCAGCTTCAGCTTATGGAAAGAACAAGTCTGTGCGATTTGAATGTGAATCTGATGGGTCTTCTTGCAAGTCTGAAAATGGTGGTTCAAATTCAAAGAAACTTGAATTACCAGGCTATCAAAGTGCATCAAAGGCCTCACCCAATCCAACACCACTAAAGCTCTCTGATGAAATGCAAACCCCTGGAACTGTTTTTCCCTCAAACATGGACACCTTGGCTCATGGGAAGATGCGGATCAGGTCTCAATATGTTTATTCGGCCTTGAATCCAGCTGAGAATACCTCCACGTTGAATGCGCTGGAGGAAGAGCCCTTTAGCTTTAAGGAGATGTTGAGTGAGCTAAAAGAATCTCCTAAGCAACCAGAAAATGCCACCCCTAAGCTAGAAGTTGGAGTAAAAAAAACTTCTCTTGTTAATGAGCCAGATATGGAAGGCAGCTTGTCCTCTTGGCTGAAGCCGAAAGTGCATGACATTGATGATCATTATAGCAAAATTCCTCGTGTTGGTAGAACCCCTGTTGACAGGCCCATCATTGGTATGGTTGCTGCTCACTGGAATGAGGATGGGTCTTCACAAATCTCGCCCAAGTGGTGGGATGGGAATGGCATCCCAAATTCAACTAATAAATACAAGGAGGTAAATTATGTTTTTGGCATTTTCTTCTTGCAGTTTAGAGCTGTGCTTGATAAATGCTTGTCCTGTTTGCAGGATCAGAAAGTGAGTTGGCATGCGACACCATTTGAAGAGAGACTGGAAAAGGCACTGTCTGATGAGACTCTCATCTCCCAGAGGTACGCTTCCCTTTTAGCAAAATTCTTTCTGTGATCCTGTATGTTGTTGTTTGAAAATAGGAGTTAACATTCAAAGTATTTTACTCAAATCACCCATCTTAACAAAGTACCTGGTCTGAGTCTGATTAACTGTACGAAGTATGAAATACTTTTTTAACATTGGTTTCACACTTTCAGAAATATGGGGCATCTTGCTAGTTATGCTTTCTGCAGCTTAACACCAATATCTGCTTTCCCTTTTTTTTGTTCTGTTAAATTGGACTTGAGATGTTGTAGCATCCTACTAGCCATGGTTTTTGGAACTAAATGGCAGTTCTTGTTCTGATTTCCTACACATCTTATGGCTGAATTCGTTGTTGACCTTTTACTTGTTAAACTAATATGGTACTTGCTTTGCTCTGTTGGAGTATGTTGTCATAACAGTGTAGAAGTAGCAGACTAGCAAACTCTGCAAACTTCTGGCAATGGCAAGAAGCTAAACTCAAGTTTCTATAACCTCTGCTGAAAATTGTGTTATTGCAACTGTGTTACATCTATACTTCTCATTTGACATAGAAAACACTATAAAAATCTTAGAAACACTAGTGTCTAGTTCCAAAAAGAACAAAAAAACAAGAATTCCTTATCTTCAAATGGGTTGCATCTACCTACTTATGATATGAAATGTTTCTGGGTGGGGATAATTTCTTTTAGGTTAGGTGTCTACATCTTTGACCCCTCTGTTTCCCAATGTAGACAAAGTGAAGAAATGATTTCACACTCATCAAGTTTGCTGAAGGCGACCTTATTTTTTTGGATAAAACATAGTGTAGATGAAGTGAAAACGAAAGAGGGCAGGATAGGTTTTAACATTCTGATTAATGCTAGGAAGACTCTAACAAGACCCCTTCCAATTGTATTTATGCTAGTTTCTGTATATGTCACTAACACCTGCAGTTTCAACTTTTTGATCTCTAATTAGCACTAATTGCAATCACTAATTTCAATTGCAGGAAGCATGTGGATCAAACACCTATGGTTTTAGAGGAGACAGATGAAAGCGATACGGCTATTTCTCAGTTGAGACCTGCCTCAAACTCTAAATCTGTTGTTTCATTCTGATGGTGAGTGGTATTATTTTTTTTCCATTTGGATGAGGCCAGATGTAATTGAGCCATTTCAATCCCTGAACTATAAAATCAATGAAAATGGATTATGTCTGGTTCGCCTTGAACCATTTAGCAGATATTTTTCTTGACATGCGAATCATGCGGGTGTTTATAGCTGTCATGACTCATGTCAGCAGAACTCAAAGATCTGCTAAGCTTGAAAATGTATATCAGTATTCTTTGAAATTAAAATCTAAATGTTATTTTTATATAAATCATTCTATACCTAATCACCATTATTTATACGCCAGTTTGTCCTCGATATTTTCTGATTCGAGATTGATTTCCCTTTTATTTAATATTTTTTTTGGGTTTTGGCCTTTATGGGAGAGGGGGGGTTAACTACAAATTAATGGGCCCGGCCCATTTGTGAATTCATGAGCTTCTGCGAGGTCGCTAAGTAAAGAAAAGAGAGGAAAGGTGTTTAACACATGGTTAGAGAATCTTGATGATCTCCATTTTTATACGTCATTGCGATGATTTAGTCTTGTGTATTATATTTTTTTTTTGGGATAATTATAATCCTTCATTGTGTATTATATTCACAGTATTATGATAAAAATATACAATCACTCACATTCAATCTTACAACCCAATATTTAACAAAGCCATAACAAATTTAATACAAACACAATCATGACTTGGTATCAACGCATCAAACCAATCTTCACCGTTTCACATCATCCTGGGGTGTCTCACTCACCTATCAACTTTATAACTTATCTACTTACATCTTTCTTCAATACCAAATTCTAATTAAACTCTTCTAATTTATAATTCCACTAAATCGCCACGAAATCCATTCTTATTTCCTATTTGTATCCTTGTCTAACAAATCTTATTATTTATATCAAGCAATATTCGCTAAAAATGTCAACCCGAATTTTAGATTTGAATATATATATATATATCCAATTTCTTATTAAAATTCTTGTCGAACAACAAATCTCGTTGTTCATCAAGCAATGTCCATAAAAGAATCTCAATCCAAATACCTAAGATCTTCTTAGATTAGAGTCAATAATCCCAACACCTTATACAAATAAGTAAGGATATGGATAATGTTTATAGGTGGGTAAAGAATGTTTATAAGAAGTGAGTAAATATCAATTTCCGTTGTCTATTATCAAACTTAATTAGTGCTGGTATATGCAATAATAACAATGGTGCATAGGTTATTTCATGAAACATATGAACCCCACTCAATTTCTCTTTTCACACTAAAAAACAAATTCCTCAATTTGGGCTTTGGGTAGAAGCTAATTTTATCAAAATTAGCAAAGATATTATTGCATTTGTTGGCAATATTTGGTAATGCATTATTGGACAAATCCTGAGTTAAAAGAGTGAGTAGATGCCTTTTGTCTTGTAATGAAAATGCAAGGAAAGTTGTCTAAGTCTAAGTACTCATCTTTCCACAACAAAACAATTTAGCATTGAATTGATTGCAACAACCAAACCTAACGCCAGTTGATTATCCATTCTCTTATGACCATGTGGATAATAATCTCACTCTTTTCTTGTCATTCTATCTCTTTAAGCCTTGGAAATATTGCTAAGCGTTACTTCTTATGTGACGCTCGTTTTCTTTTGTTTTCTTGTCTTCTAGGATATGTAACGCTCGTTTCATAATGAAGAAGGAAAGGGGAAAAACAGAAAGGAGAAGGAAGTTTGATCAGTTCAAAGGTCTGAGTTGTCCAATAAGGAAATAGAGTTGGATTAAAAATATTTTAATCCTCATTACCAAATAATAAAGTGTAAGAGCACAATTAGTTTTTTTGGTATATTTATAAATTCTATTTGTTCGAATCGGGTCGACTCACTATGAAATAAAACTCTCTTAACAATGATTTAGTACTTAAAAAGTTTTAAGAAAATGTTATTATTAATTTGAGTCAACAACTGCATTACTGGTTAATAAAATGTGTTTCTCTTGCTTTTAATAATTAGGTAATTTAGGTTCAAAATTTAGGTAATTTTTTTTGGTGAAAATTTTTAGGCAATTTCAAGTACAAAAGGAAATAATATATATAATATCACTAGATTGTTTTGGAAGTGGTATCTAATTTTTACTTAAGGTTATAATTATCCCAAGTCCCCAACATTTGAATTTATTTTAAATTATGGCCTACTAAAATACTTTTTTTGTTTATTTTAGAGGAGGTATTGTCATATTTTCTAGATACAAGACTAATTCGGGACCATTTTTTTTTTGGTGCAAAGGAGGTAAAGATAATATTAGCTCAAAATAAGTCTAGGGAATGAAATTCCCATACAGTCAGCAATAACAGAATCATAAAGAAAGTCTGGAAGAGCATTAAACACAAGAAAAACTTCATTGTTGGGAACAAACATCTCCCTGTCGAAATTAGCTATTAGATCCGCAGCTCGATTGGCTTCCCTGTAGGAGTGCATCAGCATGCAGCTGGAAAAACTTTGTCTCAGTGACCTGCAATCATCAATAAGGTTTCCCAAGGGGTGGGAACTGGTATTAGCCTCATTGATCAGAGATAAGATACAGGCAGCATCAACATTCACTAAAAGCTTCTCAATTCCTAAGCATGCAGCTAAACTCAGTCCATCTCTAAGGCCCCAGAGTTCAGCTTCAAGAGAGTTAGCAACAGGAAGCTTTCTGGCATATCCGGCCAGCCACTCCCCATTCTCATTTCGGAGAAGACCACCAGCCCCAGCTTTCCCCGGGCATCCCAAAGAAGAACCATCAGAATTCAGTTTGGTCCATCCCGAAGG
>AWUE01012026.1:0-21705 GCA_001974825.2 Corchorus olitorius | reverse complement strand
ATATTTATAAGGGTAAGGCGCGTTTGGCGGCTGTTGAAGTCTTTATTAGCCAGCAACTACTACTTGATCTTTTCTAAGTAAAGTTGCCGGTCTTATTTCTAGACATGTTCCAGAGTCATGGATTTGTTATTTGGGAAATCAAAGCAGTGTTTTTTTTTTAAAAAAAAGCGTTGAGGATTTGAATGGACTTGAATTGATCATACAATGTATTATTGGGTTGGGGGTGTGGGATTTAGTTGGAAATTTCTGACCTGGTATGGTGGAGAGGTGCTGGTGGTGGGCTAATGTTTGACTTCCAAAGTTTGTTGCAACTCGCTTCTTAAGACCGTAGCTTTAAAGTATTACCAACTTGACGCGATTTCTCCACTTGCTACGATACAACGTTGTTGATTCATAGCAACTCACGCAAAATAAACATTTCAGGAATTACGAAAATTCAATTTTCACTAGAAAATTTTACCAGTCTTGATTTGCAATTTCAATGCACGTTTCTAATAGTACTAATAATAATTTAGTTAGAACTAAGAAGTTTTCTTTTATGTTACCTAAACCCATTGGCCAAAAGAAAAAAAGCCAGTAAAACTTTGTCAAAGTCATGATAATTAAGTAAATACCCTTAATTACCCTGCAAAATCTTTTCCCATTGTCTATAGTATTGCTAATTTTGTGTTCTTGAGCCCATCGACATTACCTTATAATCATGTACAAAGCAGAGGAATTTTGTGAAGGAATGGCACCGATAATTAGAAAAGGGTATGTAAGGAATGCTTACCAATATAAACAGTCCACCATATATAGGGGTCATTATAACCTGTTAATTGTTTATTTTTTTTCCTACAAAAGAACAAGAAAGTAAAGGACTGACAGGCATAAACTACGGTCTTAGAGTGCCAATACCAAGACGGTCTTCATTCAGTAAGTTGAGAATCTCATCAGGGGGCTCTGAGCAGATAGAAAGCCCATGAGCAGCATCATGAGCCAACATCGCTAAGCAATCTGCACAACAGTTGCCTTCTCTGTAAATATGGCGAATCTCCACAATCCATCCTCCCTTAATAATCTCCAAACAATCACGCACAAGAGTATAACGGGGATGAGAATCTATCATTGCATTCTGTAAGAAGTGCACAACAATTGCCGCATCCATCTCCACAACTAGCGGGGCACAACCTCTTGCCTTGGCAAGCATCAAACCTTGTCGCACACCCCACAGCTCTGCCTCCAGGCTATTAGTAACTCCAATATTCAACATGAAACCCACCACCCAATTACCTGCATCGTCTCCAATATTCAACATGAAAATTTATATGAAACTCGCAACACGCCCGATCTCTCTCACTTTTACGATCTTGATTTCGTAATTTCAAGTTTATAAAAGCTTTTTGTTATTTTTTCTACAAAAATAACTGGCACGCCTCGAACCTCTCTCTTTCCTCAAAGAGATTTCGCCTCAAAGACCTTTCTGGGCGCACTAGGGAATTTTGGCGCAACATCTCTTTTTGACACGCCTGGTGGGACAAATTTGGGTAGTTTCCGATCTTATTTCAATTTCGTTTTATATTTAATCTCTATGTCTTTTGTTTTTCTTTACAGTTGCAGGAACAATACTTCCAAAGCTGTTGAAATTTATTTTCTACATTTTAACCAAGAATAAGACGCACCGGTTAGTCCAACCATGGATGGCCTAACTGAAAAGTTTCGAAATAAATCTGACATAGAATACTTCTACACCAAAAAGTGGATCGATTTGCTGCAGAAGTTTAATAATGATTATGCTGATCTGGAGATAGCAACATATTCTTCTGGTATGGCCAAATACACTAATGAGGCCAAGTCCACCATAAAGGATTTTATGTGGAACAAATACTCTGAAGAAAATATTGAGTTGTCCAATGAGCTCCAAAGGGTGTTGGATGAATTTGATCGAATGGTTATCCCTCATGATCAGCTCGGGGGGCAACCAACGCAAAAACCTCAAATTGAAACTCAATATGAGGAGGTCGGGGTCGACAAGGTGGAAAATGCAACTGGTTTGGTGGATGAGGAAGAGAATCTACCTGACTTCGATGAATCGCAAAACACGCTCGGGGGGCAACCGTGCATTTTTTCTGATCAAATCACCAAGTCAGAACCTGATGAAGATGATCGGCGCCCCAAACCTAAGGATCATTGGTATCTTCACCCTAAAAAGTTAGGTGGGGTGATTGAAATAGAAGAGGCCTATGATGAAGAGCGTTCTGAAGCCCAAGAAGATGAAAATATTCCAAAGAATGGTGACGAGCGCCATGAGGGAAATAAAGTGGTGAATGAGGAAGTTACGCTCGGGGGCAACTTTCTAACCACCCTTACTTTGAGGAAGGCGAATCCATAGAGATCACCAGCTCCAAGGAGATTGAAGATCCTCCCAAAATAAAAAAAAAAAAAAAACAAAATGCAAGGAGGAGTTGGAAATTGATAACTTATCAGAGCAATATGGTAAAAAAGATGGAAATTTTCTTACAAAATTTGAGGATTTCCCTAAAAGCGGTGACCAGAAAAGATAGTTACGAATGGCCCAAGGAAAATCTAAACTTAGGGGCCAACGTTATCAATTTTAGGGTTGACGAGATTAAAGCAATTCAATCCGCACTAGTTCCATCAGCACCTATTCTAATGGTGCCACCTCCGACGATGCCAACGCCCGAGTATTGGCAACCTGAGCCTTACAGACGGCGCCTTCAGCCTTACGAAGAATATTGGTGCCCTGAGTCTTATGAGAATGACGGACAACCCAATGAACAAGAATATTGGCGCCCTGAGTCTTATGAGAGTGACGGACGTCCCATGGAAGATGAAAACTTGGGGGCCGACGTTATCAACTTTGGGGTCTATGAATCTGAGGAAGATGAAAGTCTTTTTGACGAAGATGATTGGCAACCCGAACCTTTCGAAGCGGTGTCGGCTCCTGAGTATTAGTGCCCTGATTCTTTCCTAATGGCGCCAGAGTATCAACACCCTGAGTTTTATGAACGACGCACTGAACCTTATGATTGGCGCGTTGAATATGAGGAAGATGAAAGTTATTCTGATGAAGATGAAGAGTACTGGCGCCCTGAACCTCATGAACGACGCTTTGAACTTGAGGAAAATAGTGATCCTCTTAAATTGAATGGTGACAACCATCGGCCCAGGGACATGGAATGGTTTGACACTGTAAGGATTAGCTCCATAGATCCATTTTGGCCAACGGAAGTGAAAGAACAATCATTCGTTGGCAAGTACAATAGTAACTACCGCATGGTGCCGGCCAACCCTCACTTCGAATCATCTCCCATGGATCGGCCCATTCCTTCAAAACCAACGATTTCACCCAGGCCGACTACATCGGTGCGGATTGGCAATAGTGAATCTTGGTGTGAGGATGATGAAACCGATGGCTCCATAAGACGGAGAGCCAATGGTATTGGGTGAGAGAGCAACATCTTGTGTGGTGCTAGCACTTAAGGGAGTGGCTATGTCTTCATCAGCCACCCAAAAAAAAAAACAAAAGTTAATTTTATTTTCGCATTTTACTTTTCCAATAAAATGGTTGATCTTAATAACATTTTGCATCTCGTTCGGGGCTTATATTTCATTAGGCAATTTTGCTATGCTCCATACCTAATGAAATAGGGGGCAATGTTTGTACCCAAATTTACACCTGAGGTAAATTAGAAATTGTGGTCCAAATTTAATTAAATTAATACTACCCTAATCCAATTTGGAGTTGGAAAAGCCTTTTACTCATGCCCCAAAACCCAAACCACCCTATAAAATTACTCGGACAATTATTGTGGTTTTTGTTGGAAATTGCAAACGCCCCTGGGTGACATGTTTTGGAATTTTGTCCATCCCATGTTAGGGTGGTGCTGTTGGAAATGTTGATCACCCCAAGTTGGGGTGATGGCGATGAAATTGAAGGGCCACCCAAAGAAGTTGGGGTGATGGCTTTTGCGCAAACTCTACAACGATATAAACTCATGGAAGATTTTCGGTCACCCAAGTATTGGGTGATGGCGACATGAGATGATTGATCACCCAAGGAAATTAAATGGCATTTGGCCATCCCGGGTCCAATTTATTCATCGTGCAACAATGCGTTTTGAGGCAGGCGATGGTCCAAGCAGCAACGACGCCATGTTAGGGTGAGCAACGCTTTGGGTGAAGGCACTTTGAAGCTGGGTGGCTTGTTTGAAAGGAATTAGTATTTTGTTTATCACCAATGAAAACACACATTAGGCACTCACACGTTGAATATCAAAAGTTGACTAAATCAAATCACTAATTTGTGTGATATTGATTGTGATTAATTTCCTAAAGTTAAGGAGTCAAATTGATATTCAGATCAATTATCATCAAAGTGAAGGTTGACCCAAGAGAATTGACGTAGTTGACATTTCAACATTATGGTTGGTGGGTCATTAAAACTGAATCCCTTGATTAGTGCAGAAGATGGCGGCGCCTTGGCTATATAAGAAGAAGCTCCTCCAATGTAGAAATTCTCTTGGACACACCCTCGCCCTGCGCGAAACTTCTCTCTTCAGAGATGCAAACTTTTACTTGATGCAAACTCTTGTTTGATCAACCCTATCTTTTACTTTTCATCACCCTTGTTTTTACAAGTTGTGATCAACCTTGTCATTTACTTTTCATCACCCTTGTTTTTACAAGGTGTAATCTTGCTTCGGCAATTCTAGTGAAAATCTACTTTTGATTGTCTCTCTCCATCAATCTCTCACTTTGTTACTCAAGAATTACCCAATAGGTTTAATGATTTAAATAGTCTTCTGTGACTTTAAACTAGAACTCACAACTTGTCTGATCTCTCTCACTTTTACGATCTTGATTTCGTAATTTCAAGTTTATAAAAGCTTTTTGTTATTTTTTATACAAAAATAATTGGCACGCCTCGAATCTCTTTCTTTCCTCAAAGAGATTTCGCCTCAAAGACCTTTCTGGGCGCACTAAGGAATTTTGGCGCAACTCTAAGTAAAGTTTTATCTTAGGTAATAGCAATTAAGTTAAATGTAAAGAAATATTGTTAGAATTTTAATGTTTATTCAAATAATTATTTACCAAAAAAAGGAAATAGAGTTTTACTTTAATTATAATTCAATGTTCTAAATATTATTTAAAAATATTATTTGGAATTCCAAATAAATAATAATTAATATATATTAGTTTTCTCCCAACCAATCAATGTTGGACAAATGTCAGCATGAGAAGAGACAAATACTGAGCATACAGCAGTTTAGGGATAACTTTAATAGTAAGGTATAGATAGATATATATATATATATATATAATAATAATAATAAGGTATGGATTATTAATATTTTAATAGTTTTTCAATATAATTTCTTTATACCAACCACATTAGATCCAAACCAATTATCTGGAGTCGAGTCTTCTACGTATATAAACTAGACCTGTTCAAGGGTTGATCTATCTACCTAAGCCCGTAAGTCTGCCCGATATTTGGGAGGGCTTGAACAATAATTTGAAGCCCGTTGAACGGGCTTAAACAAAAATTTAAGACCCGTTTACAAAATGGGTCGGACTTGGTCTTAACTATAACAGCCCAGCCCAGCCCGAGCCAGGCTCAGCCCATATAATTCAATAATTAGATTATTTTAATTGTTTCTAATTAGTTTAATTAGTTAAAATATTCATTAGATGTGTAAATTAATTATTTTGATAGAAAATATATATTAATTAAGCTAAACTATCTAAGTTATAATAAATAATAAATATTTTTAATAATAAATAATGAGTTAAAAATAAATAAATACAAGCAGGGCGGCCTGCGCTTGCGCTGCGGTCATGTTCTTATTAGGGCTATATTTTTTGTAGTTGTTTAAGTCGATTAGTAAGAAGATATTGCATTGACTGTAAGTTAATCAGTTAGGAGAAACTTATACATCCAAACAAATAATTATTCGCATATATAAAGCAAAACGCATGACCTCTCTTTCATTATAAAAGTGCATTACCTAAATTCAACTTCATCTCTAGGTAATTCATCAAAATAAAGCTAATATTCTACTCCTCCATCTCTAGACAATTCATCAAAATAAAGCTAATATTAATTGTTGTTTGAAATGTATGTTGATTATCTAAAAAAACATAGCACGCTGCGGTCATTTTTTTAATCTTAATTGCAATTGTTAAATTAATGAACTCGGGTAGGTGGAAGAATTTGGCTTCTGCATAACGAATGCCTAATTTTTTGTAGTCAAGGAGCATGTATAGTTGTCATAGTAAAATTGAATTAGTTGAGAGCATTTGTAGGAGCATATGTAATTTACATAATGCGTCACAAAATGATTGTACTTAGCATTGGCTAACTGTGCTTTTGGAAATATGTAAATATACTAAACATAAGCAACTAATAGAAACCTCAACAAAAAGGAAGTCGAATGATAAAAAAAAAACTTTTTGTAAAATAAAAGAGAAATAAGGAAATGTTAAATTTAAGTATCAAATAATATAATCAACAAATAAATCCAGTTAAACCTCAAAATGTTGCAGTGAGAAGTAAAAGCTTTCCACTTTAGGTTATGCCATCCTAAGGCGCTGCTAAATTAAATGGAAGGATCTTACCAACGTCCACCTGGAAATTTTAGGAAACAGAATGGAGTCCATGTGAAACCAATTCGGAGAAATGTTAGGGAAGAAGAAACCACCCAAATAGAAATGAAGACGAAAGGAAAACAGAACTAGAATGCCAATAGTTTACCCATGAATCAACCATTATTGCAGATACATTTATAGCACCAATCCTTTGGAATTCCGGTAAATCCTAATATCCACACACAATTAATATGTAATTAAAACAAAATTAATCATAATATATAGAAATAGTAAATTACGAAAAATGACAACAGGAAAAATAAGGGAGAAAATTCATCGAGGGCCTTTTTAGTCACCCAAAAAGTGCGAAAAGACCAAAAAAAGCCAAAAGGAAGCACCACATTAATCATCAATTTGGTCTTTAAATAATTTCTATAGTCACTAAAAATAATATATAGTATATATTATATATATTTAATTACTAAACGGGTGAACATATATAATGTAAAAAAAAAGGTGAACTTACACGGGGCTTATATAAAGCTTTTTTTAATTGGACGAATTTGGGCATAAATAGAGGCCCGATAAATCGAACCGGATCAGGCTTGGACAAATTATATAAGTATAAATCATAGCTTGGACCAGGCCCAACCCAGCCATGAACACCCCTAAAACCAACACAATTTTTCAACATAATTTATAACCAAAAAATAAATAAAACTAAAATTGTAGTTATATATTCAATTAATTATAAAAATGGCTCGAGTCGAATTGAACTGGGCCATAAAACTCATGCTCAAAGACCTGGCCCATTCGGACTCAACCTACAGGTTTATACGGGCCATCTGCCGACTGAATTACAGAATTAGTCTCTTTTTCTTTTTTTTTTTGGCGATCGACTGAATTATTCTCTAATCAACTCCTTTTTTTTTTCCCAAGAAAAAATCTAACTCCTTTTAAGGTCGTGGTCATATTTTGTACACTGTTTAATATTATTATTATTATTATTAAGTCTTTTTGTTTTGCTCGAAAAACACTTAGGTCCATTTTATGGACCTGCCATTATTTTAGTACTCCCAGGGTTAGTAATGCTGAGAAATTATGATTCCTTCTTAACATCACCATGAATTATAAAATTAAACCATTGAGAATATCCAATAGAAAATAATCAAAAAGAATAATAAAAAAAAAAGAATATCCAATAGACAGAAAAGCTGCAGGTAGGCTGATTACTAGATTCAGAAATGGTGATCAATTGATTGATGAAACGAAAATGAAAAAAATATTGAAAGCAAAGATTTGGGGAAATGTGGGCTGGAAAGCACAGCTGGAGTGACAAATTTGGGTGAGGGATAAGTGTCGGTGGGACCAAAAGCCAAAGGACAAGAAAGAACAAAGTGGCCATTTTCATTTCCTTTTGACGCTTGCAAGACGACGGCAATGCATCACGAGCCGAGCATTTTTGGTTTTGTTTTGGTAAAAATTAACAACAGAGAAAGGAAGGACCCTTTGGAGTCTTTATGATTATTATCAACTTTTTATATTTATGCTAGTAAATTTCTTTTGTTTGATCCGAAGCTTCTATTCGGCCGTTTTGGTTAGTTTTGTGTAGTTGCTAGTATTGATTGTGAGTATGATTTGTACATGTAATTCTATCAATTCGGTTACATATTTGTTCATCTTTAATAGCTGGCTATCAACCAAGAATTTTTTAAGGGTGTTCATCTTACCACTTCAGTGATTTTAGATCACTATCCAATCTTTTGACCAAACAAATTTATTAAATCATTGTGGCTCTTTTTTTTTTAGTGATCACCCAATACCAAACATAAGAACCAGAGAAAATTTCAAACAAAAAAGACATGCTACTTAAAAACAATAAGTCATGTCATATATACACTCGTTAGAAATAAATCATACTTCCTCTGTTCCGAATTGAATGGCCACATTGATTTTCTTTTTATCAAACGATTTAGTTTTTTACCATTAATTATGAAAAATTTATATATAATTAAAATTTTAAAAAATATGTTTTGAAAAATTTAAGTTTTAAAATTTCCATAGTTTATTTTAAAAAAAATTTAAAAATTATATTTTTGTGATAATTAATGGTCAAAAATGACTTTGTTTAACCTAAAAAAACCTAATGTGACCATTCAATTCGGAATGGAGGGTAGGGATGCAAGTGGGTAGTAGATAATAGGGTACCCGGCACTACCCGACCCGATTAAGTAGGGTTAGGATATTGTATAATAGGGTTAGGGTAGGGTACTGGTAGTGATTTTAGTACTCGTAACGGGTTCGGGTAGGGTACGGGTAGTGACCTTAGGGTACCCACTACCCGAACCCGGTTACTAATTAATTATTTTAATATTAAATTTTTATTTATATATTATATTTTTACTTAAAAATTACTCCTAATTAATCTAATTAAAATTTGTTTATTGTTAAAAATATAATTTTAAACTTTGTTTTACAATTATACAAGTTAATTTTAATTTATTCATTTAATTTTAATCTATTTATTATTATTTAATTATAAAGTAAAAAAATATTTGGGTTTCTTATCGTGTTAGGGTAGTTAACGAGTAGTTGATATTTTATATGGGTAGGGTACGGGTAGTGATTTTAAAAAATAACCGGGTAGTTATAAGGTTCGGGTACCTTAGAAAATAATAGGGTTAGGATACCTCAAAATTCACGGGTACCCTACCCGGTTGCATCCCTAATGGAGGGAGTACTTTTTTTTGGGGTTGAAAAACGAAAGCTGATAGAGCACAAAGATTAAGTGCATCTAAAGCCTTTAGAATAGGCAACTCCTCATAAATCAAACTCCGACATCAGCCTCGTGCCATCAGAGGTTCTTCAAGTAGTTCAAAGTCTGTCTCATATGACATCTTGATTTAGCTCAAGCATCCGCAAAAATTGCCTTCTCTAAGCATGTGGGTCTAAGGAGAAATTACAAATACAAACCACGTCCATAGGTAATAAACTAACCAAACCCACATGAAGAGACACAAAATCCATATGCAGTGGGACTTGAACCCAGGACCTCATGGTCAAGTATGGCACTCCTCCTAGTTGAGCTAACAACTCGAGTGTAAGAGCATGTATGGCACTCCTCCCAGTTGAGCTAACAACTTGAGTGTAAGAACCCAACGTTTGTGAAAATGCTCAATTTAGGTTGATAGTTCAAAAAAATTCAAATCAATACCTAACATTACAAAATCTACTCAATCAAGAACCAACCGTCAATTTCATGAGTTTAATTAATAGTTGCTCAGATCGAGGCTTAACATTGATGGGAGGTTGATTTGAGCATTTCTTAACAAATAGACATTAAATTGAGAATTTTCATAAACATTGGACTCTTATTTCAACATTTACTCATTTAGCCCATTAAGTATGCAAACAAAAATGGTTGCATTTTTTGGCGAAATAGAACAGTTTCATTAGGAAAGATTAGTAGATGTAGTAGGCGAGGAGGAGAAGAAAAAAGAGAGGTGGACTCACTCACATGAAAAGAAGGTAGGGCATGTGCACACGGCGTACTTTAGCATCCGGCGAGCCCACCATGAATCATTGCATGAATGAGCTGGCAAATGCTTCTTACATGTGAAATCCATTTTTAAGAAAAACAACTACGTATATTGTACTTTAGCTGACAATTTGATATTGTACAAAAAAAAATAATAATAAAACCTACATATATTGTATTGTATATCAACTCATTGGATACTAGTCCAACTCCAAACATCATTCTTTTTCTTTATTTACACTTTTAATTGCATTAAGTAAAACCTTCTTATATTATTTCTTATTTATTACTTCCTACATTATGTAAATTCATATAAATTTTGATAAATTTTTATTTTATTCTTTCATTAATTAATGGATTGTATATCAATCATTAAGTCAAATATTCGAATATAGCAAATTTTTTTTTAAATGATAAATCATGTGTTAATTTAATTAAATATTTGGATATGATATAGTATATGTTAATACTGGATAATAAGATTAATTATCGCAATGCGTTTGAAAATCAAATGATCTATACTATATTAAAAAGTACAACCTCTTGTAAGATTTTTGAATCACCCTTTTTTTTTGTATCGAGACAAATAATTTTATTAAGACAAAAGTGGTTAGTACAATCAAAGGATAAACACATCCAGATAAAATAAAAGCATCATAAAGAAACCTAAGGATGATCAAGTATCAACAATCTAAAACTGTAGATAAAAGGATATTAGTGCTTGTGACCATCAAGCGAAGCATGAATGCTGAATAACCATGGAGTAGGAGCCAAAGATTTGAAATGATGTCAAAAACTTCAATAAGTTTTGAAATGAAGGTTTGCTCCTATCTTCTTGTGCCTTAATGCTTTCCCATCTTAAGCCTCTTCTTGTCAGGAAATCTCAAAACAAAAGTTGAACCTAAGTCGCAACTAGCATTCCTTTTGCCTAGCTGAATATTGATTCTTTTGGGTTTGGTTTTCCTCCCTCCAACATGCTTCTTCGCCTTTGGTTTCTTCCTCAAAGCCGCTATAGACAACATGTTATCCTCCTTGTCTCGAACAGTCCATGTCTTCCTGCTAGTCCTTTGACACTTACCAGTACCACTGCTTTAAACATGTCTGACAAGGAACTTACTCACCACTTGTTCATTATGTTATTTGCCCGAAGCAAATGTGTACTCTTTAGAAACCTGGTCTAAGCATTTTGACAAAGGACTTGTGGCATTATCAGCTATTGCTTCATGGCTTATGCACGAACTTGACGAGTTGATTGATTTTCTGAAGGTTTGTCATTGCCTGACACTTGGGATTCTTGGACAGAAGAAGTTTGAGTCAATGATTCCTATTCCATCAAATCTTCACCTCCTGGATCTTGATTTCTGGCACTTGATTTATGGGGTTGGGATCTTTTTTGCACATACAAGGAGTATGCAAGGTTTCCACACCCATTAGTTTTATTTATCAAAAATCTGCATATAGACCTTGGATTCCCTAACTGTCCACAATTATGACAAACCAAGATTTTCCTTTCCTTCTTAAATTTGATCCAAACCAATTTTTCATCATCATGAGGTAAAAAAGTACCAAACATGTCTGCCATGAATGCCTTTTCACAGTTAAGGAGGTGGACTTGCTTAGGAGTTTTACTTTCCCCCTAATTCCTGCTTCTTGTTGATGTTTGCTCCAAGATCTTGTATGATGTCCTCAAGAGTACCATTACCATCCGTTGTTATACTTTTTCTCTTAAGAGTTTAATACTCTCCTTGCAAATGTTGGATGGTTTCCTCCAAATGCTTATTTCTAGTCTTCAAAGCTTAGTAATCAACCTCCAAACTTGTCCATCTTGATTTCTCTTGCTTCAAGTATTTATTCTCCTTTACCATTCTTACAACATTACCCTCGAGCTTTTGGATGTTGCCTTTGAAACCTATAATATGGTCTTCAAGTTTTTTGATCTTTGAATCAATGATTCCACAAGAATTATTTTTTATAAGACCAGGGAAATACCTTGTCACAACCCTCTGCAGTATTTTTGGAAAAGAAGGTTTCGGACCTTCTGGGTAAATTGATGGTCCCAAGTTCTCCTGCTACTCAATAGTCATCTCTTCCAAATAGACTTCTTGAAACAATTCTAGTTCTCTCATAAACGACAAAAAAGATTGACTTTCAGCTTCATCAATTCCCTCATCCACATCCTCATCTTCATCATCTTCATAGCTGTCTTCAGAAAAGCTCTCCAATAAATCATCGTTTGTTGGAGCAAAATCATGACTAATTGGTTTTTTGAGAAGTTTCTTCAATAAATCATCATTTGAGAAGCTCTCCAATAAATCACCATGACTGCTGTGAGCAGATTGACCTCTACTAGACAGAAACCCTTTCTTCATACCAAACATTTTAACCAATTTGAATCAGATAATAACCCCAACCAAAGACTAAGACTCTCTAAAGAAAATACTTGATGGGTAAAACAAGAGAAAATAAAGGATGTGAAACGGAAAAGGAAGCAAAACCAGACCCAACAACTAGATAAAGAGAAAAAACCCACAGCATCTAAAAAGATTTTTTTTTGGCCAAGCACTAAAAGGATTAACTAGAAGAGAAAACAAAAACCAAGAAAGGATTAAAATAAACAAAGAAGTAAGGACAAAAGAAGCAAAACAAGGATTAGACTACACAAAGGATGTGACGAGCACCAAGGAAGAAAAAAAAATTGGAAAAACTAGGTGGGTTCATAGTCCACGAAAAAACTAAATCTAGCAAAAAAGGAGAGTTCTGGGTTCATCAGATTTGGGGATTTCAAGGAGGATTTAGATGATTTTAAGGCTAGCTTCGTGTTTAGAAGGAGAAAAAAAGCTATGTGTCATTTTTCTGGAGTTGGTCGGACGTTTGGGGTGGCTGAAGCGCAGTGGTGTGGTGTTTTGGGCGGCGGCGTTGTGTTTTTAGGATTAGGGTTCTTCATGTGTTCTTGATAGTTCTTGAGAAAAGGGTTTGTTTAATCCATTTTGGTGGTTAAAATTTAAGAATTGGATGTTTGTGGTTTGAATCGCCCATGATAGTCTTATTTTTAAAACATATTTCTTAAATATCATTTCTTAGTTTTATTTTACTAAAAATTCTATTTTTATTTAATTAAATCTAATATCTATATAATTACTTTACTTTTACTATTTTTCATTAAAAACTTGGATATATTCAAAAAATTTAATATACATATTTGTTTTACTAAAAACTCCATTTTCATTTAATTAAATTCAATATTTTTATAATTATTTTATTTTTACCATTTTAATTTGATTTATTTTCATATAATAGTTTAATGTATTTTGATTAAAATTTATTATGTTTAAATTTCTCGGGTTCGGTTATTTAGATTAGATTAGTTTCGGGTTAAGGAAATTTTGGGTTATACGATTCGGTTTATTTTCGGTTTCATATTGGGTTGGATTTGGATCGCTTAATGTAGGTCATTTGGGTTCGGGTCTTCTTCAATTTCGGGTTTGAGCCTCGGATTTTCTGATTCGGGTCTTTTCAAACTCGAGTCATTTAAATATAATTAATCCAAATTCAGCTAATTTCGGATTAATCTCTCGTGTTGATCGGGTTTGCATAATTTTGGGTCTGGGTCGTTTCAGGACCGGGTCACTGAGAATTTGGGTCTGGTCTTTTCGGTTTCGGATTGGGCGGATTTTTTGGTCAAATATGGTTGGTTTCAGGCGGTCGGGTCGGATACTGGCATTCGGGTCAAATTTTGTCATCTATAATAATATGCTTCTTTAGGATAAATTAGTAGTATGTTTAAGATATTAATTTTCATTTAATTTAGGCTAATTGCTCAATTAAGGGCACAACGTTTCTGGCTCGGCCTAATTTGGGGTACAACGTTTCAATTTGGTCTATTTGGGTCAAAACGTTTTCAATTCGCATCAATTTGGGGCAAACCATCAATTTGGGGAAGAATCTTTGCGAGAGTGAAAGTAAAGCGCCGTTAGCTGTCACGGAAACCGTTAAGTCAATAAAAAATATTTTTTAATTATTAAAAAAGTATTTTTTAATTACTTAAAATAAAAAAGAAAACGAAAATAAAAAAAGAAAAAAAAGTAAAATTTAAAATTGCTTTAAAACGTAGAGAAAAGTAGTCAGGCGTAGCGAAAAAAAATCCATCGAAGCATATCAGTGATAACAATGGAGGATTTGGGTGATTTAGGCTTTTACCGAGCATAAATCCATTTCCAAGTTTTGAAAAATCGTATCCTCCAACGAGTTTTTGTGCATTTGAGTTTTGAAGAATCAAATTCGAGGGTTTTTTTGAAGAAGGCGAAGATGACTTCTTCTGCAAGTTCTTCGAGGTATGAGTCAATTATTCAATTATTATTGTTTAAGGTTTTTCGATTTGACTTGATCTGAAGTTGGGTATGGTAGAATTTGATTACAAGATTTATGAAAAAATTTTGGTTTATTTTGGGTGTTTTATGTTTGGTAGTGTGAGAAGTAGGAGTCAATCAATATTTGGATGTCATAACATACAGGGCCATATCCTCAAGCTATCCTATTGAAAGGGATTATGAAAGCAATCCAGTGTATTGTTATTGCAATTTGAAGGCTCAACGGTGGTGTGCTTGGACCAATGAGAATCCAAGAAGAAGATTTTATGGATGCCATTATTTCCCTGTGAGTACACATTGATTTATGTTAATTCAGTAGGATAGGAATGAGTTATGTTGATTTTGATTCAAGGTTTGTTGGTTTTGCAGGAAAAAGATTGTCGTTTCTATGACTGGCATGATATAAGGTTCACCGAAAGATCGAACGAAATTATCATGGAGCTTAGAGGGAGAGAAAGGATGTTGCTTGATAATGTAAGACGGATGAAGGATGAAATCAATCAATTGAGGAGAAATGCTGTGGAGCAAATAAATGATGAAATTATAGAAGAGAACTCCATATTGAAGTCTGAAGTTGCTGCATTAAGGTTGCAGTTGGATCAAGCTTCTGAAGCTGTAATAAGTAGTAGAAATAGAGGGTGGTTTAGGATGAAATTTGCATCATTTGTCATAGTTTTACTACTTTTGATTGTATTCATCTTATCAAGTTTCATGAGTAGGAAAGACTGCGAAAAAGTCATTTGCCTTGCCTTAGCTTAGGTCAATGTGTTTGTGTTAAGTGCAAGCTTAGTTGTTGTAATTGTAATTGATAATGAATTTGTTATTAATGAAAATATTGGTTAATGTGTTTGTGTTAAGCTTAGCTATTCTATACCCTGTTTTAGAATAATTTAGCTTAGGACATAATGCAATAAAGTTTAAATAATGCAATGAAGTTTAGGAAAATATTAACTTATATTAATTTCATGGTTCATGGCGCAATAATAGATGTTTAAAGTGCACCAGGAACATAACAGCTGTTTGTTGTTGATAAACTAGGGCAAACTAAGTAAGACAAAATCAGGAGTTACATTACATTTCTACTTGCCCTCCAAATAAGTACTGAATACATAAATCCGACTATAGAATACATAAATCCTTCACTGCCTAAAATGTTTACAATTTCCAGGGTCCTTTGTCCTTGCCTTGGGAGGGTGTTGTCTTCCTGCATTTCAGTTGCTTTCCAGTATTGTTTGAATCCTAAGTTCCAGCTGCAAAGGAAGCCTTTCTTTTAGGGTTTGAAGCAGCACCACGCCTTCCGAGCTATTGAAAAACAGTTATTTTAGGGGCAATGACAGGCATACACAACAAGATTCCCAACAATATTGTAATTTGCATACAAGTTGCCTTTGGTACTTACATTTTCAACATCCCTTGCTGAGCTTTTGCCTGCCACATGATTTGATGAAGATGAAGCTGGGGCAGAAGTTAATGAGCTTGCAGACTTGCCCATAAACTTAGCTCTTGATCTGGGACTTGTTCTAAAGGTCGGCTCAGTGCTGCTTATGACCCTATGCTCAGCATCAACCCAGGTTCTTCTTGAACTTTGTTGTCTACATCTACCTCTTGGGGGTTTGAAGGGTTGTGCTTTTGCTGGAGCAGGATTCTCGGAAATTGGAGCAGAAACTTGTCGAGGAGTTTTGTTTGCATTGGCAGTTGCACTTGCACTGACTTTTGCAGGGGCATCAGCTGCAAAGGAAACAGATGCAGTACAAGCCCCAAATCCTGCAAAAAAAAAAATTCATCAGTCTCAAATAAGTAAAAAACAAATCAATGTACTGTAAATCTAAAAAAACTTACCTGAAAATTCTGCATAGGCATCCGCCAGAGTATGTGAAAGAGAAGCATTTGCAGCAGCAGTCTTCCTCTTCATTGGTTCCTTCTGCCTTGACTATTGATGGTTGAGTTCTTGATTATATGGATTTACACTCATGCTTTTTGATGAAGTTGCAGTGGAGGCGGCAGCAGCTGAAGTTGAGGCTTGTCCCTAGCAGCAAAGGTAGATAATATGAAAGAAAAAAGCAGAAATACCTAAGGGCTTAGTCATTGAACACTTTTATTTATATTGGTTGTCATGTGCAAAACAGTATGGTGATATAACTCACTAAAAGACAAAATATTTAAATTACCTCACTGCCCTTAAAGTCACAGCTCCTCTTGTTGTGGCCTTCCCTTTTGCATAGTCCACATGTCATAAGCATGCCCTTCCTTGAGACCCCATTGGGATTCTTCTTGAGCTTGTTTTTGGGCTCCTCATTTGGATCTTTTTTTCTTGCTGTTTTGAGCCTGCCAGGCATCACCCTATAGGGAGGTGGTTGTGGTTGAGGCCCAACATACTCTTCTCCAATATTCCAGTCATGCATTCCAGGCATGGGCTCCAATGGAAAGCTATATGTCAGCTCATATGTGTCTTGCAAGTACCAGCTTGAGACATGGTCTTCAATCTTTTGTTTGAGGTGTCGAATTGCACACAGAGCATGTGCACAAGGTATGCCTGACAAATCATACCTACGACAGCTACATTTTTCTCTCTTAAGTGAACTGTGTACTGCTCTTGACCTTGCTGAATCTCAAATCCATTGGCCGCATTGAAGTGTACATAGCATTTATCATACTCGAGTGCATTCTTCCTGATGATTGCCCAAATGTTAGGAACCAGACCCCCCTTCCACCTTTTTGCTTCTGCCATTTTCTCACCAATCCTAACCATACATCTTCTTCTTATAGCTTCAAAAAGTGAAATCACAGGCATCTTCCTTGCAGTCAGCAATGTTCCATTAAAAGCTTCACACATGTTATTGTCATTAACATCACAACATGTTTCAGTAGAGAAGAAGCACTTTACCCATTGCCTGACTGGTGTTTTTAGCAGATCAGCATGGGCATCTCCATCCTTTGCCTCCAACTCCGCAAGCCTCTTCTTATACTCTCTTTCATTAGGAGACTTTCCAATCTTAAAAAATAACCTCTTCAGCTCTGGTCCTCCCTGCTTCTTGTTTCTCCAATTGCAATACATGTGTCTGACGCAATACCTATGCTCAGCAAAGGGGAACAACTCCTCCATAATTTTATCAAGACCCTACAAGAAAACAGCCTTAAGTTAGCTAACTTATGAAACCATTAATAAAGATAATATTAATCATCAATGCAATACATTCATATGTTAGTGATATTACCTTCTGTTAGTCTGACATGAGCACCCATCCTCTTCCATCACCAATATTAAGGTCTTCACCCAATTGAGACAAAAACCAAGTCCATGAAGAAATATTCTCAACCTCCACAAGTGACCATGCAATTGGAAACATCTGGTTGTTTCCATCTCTACCCACAGCAACCAGCAACTCTCCTTTCGTTAGAATTTTCAGAAAACACCCATCTAACCCTATGAATTGTCTGCAGCCTAGTGAAAAGCCTTTCTTCAGCTCATCAAGACATATATAGTACCTCTCAAATACAGGACGAGTTGAATCTTTCTCACTTACCCTACACTTCATCACAACTGTGCTGCCAGGGTTTGTTTTCTTCAATGCAGCACCATACTCTGAAAGATGTGCAAATTCTTTCTCATAATTAGGACAAACCTGATCTACCACAACCTTCTTAGCCCTTCTAACCATACTAAGGTTCACATTTAAACCATGCTTTTCTTGAATGTCTTGAATAATTGTGCAATTCTGCATATAAGAGTTCCTATGAAGGTCTTTGTTGTACAATTCTGCCAACATATTTTTAGACATCCTAGGGTTTGTAAAAGCAGGATTGCAATCATGCTCATCAATGAAAGAGGAGCACTGGAAACAATTCAAGTGCTTTTTAAAAGACCCACTAATTCTCCAAGGACATTCCTCTTCCTGACACCAACCACAAACCCTTTGAGGCTTGTTACATGTCCACTGGACAGCCATTCTGGTCTTAAAAGACAACATTGATACAGCATGCTTAAATTCAGCTTGACTTGCAAACAACATACCTTCCACTATGTATGGAGTATCTGCATCAGGATTGTAAGTTGGAAACTTCTCTTTTCTTCTCGATTTATGGCTCAGTTGCTTGTCCTCATCATCTTCAGTGTCCCCAACATCATCAGACTGTGGATAATCTGACTGGTATCCAGCATCCTCTCCCAAGTCATAATCAGCAGGATGTTTATTTATAAGGTCAACTCCTACATGCTCAACATCGACCTTAATCCCTTCAATACCTAACTCTCTAATCATTTGATACGTGGCCTGTCTAAACCCCCTTCTTGCATACTTGGTTTCCTCATCATTTTCACTGCCACTGGAATTCTCAACTTCAACAAAATACCCAGACTCATTAAGAAATTCTAATCTCTTGTCTTTGGATTTCTTCACACTTGGCTCTTCACCATTCTTCCTACCCTCTTCATTGACTGCATCATCAATCACTCTTTCTTCATGATCAACTTGAACATCATCACCTTCATCTATCTCAGCACCATCACCATTTTCAGGCATTTCAACTTCTTCAACTGGATTTCCAACACCATCATCTACTGGCTTTTCAACTCCATCAACTGGATTTTCAAAACCATCTCCTGGATTTTCAAAACCATCTCCTGGATTTTCAACTCCTTCAACTGGATTTTCTTTCTCATATTCAATCTGCATTGGAGCTAAAACAGGCTCAGCAACTGAATGCTCCACATATATATCTATTGACCCGTATTTCCTAATGATCCAACCAAATGCAAACATTTCGATATCATCCCTAATCAACCTAAGTTCCTTCTTGAATGGTTTACCTGGAATGCAATAAAAATGCTTATGAACATTCTGACACCCCAAACCACTTGTCACTATTTCATTAAATTGTTTAAAACTGGGCCACTCTGGGTCCATATCCATCTCCCAAACATCCCCACCTATATATTTTGTTCTTGAACCCCCCTCCACAAGAAAAGTTCCATTGTAATGGAACCTAAATCTACCTTCATTTGAACCCATTCTGCAAAGAGTTAAACAAACAAACTATGAGCATTACTAAAAAAACAAACTTCAAAAACACAGTACGGAAATACCAAAAACTGTTAAACGTTTGCTCTTTTTTGAAATTCCCGAATAGGTTTTACCCTTAATTGTAAACTTCTGTAAACGTTTTACCCTTTTTTGAAAAACCCGATTAAGTTTTACCCTTAATTGCTCCATGTAAAGTTAACTCGGAAACCCTAATTCCCAAATTACCGTATGAACAAACCCTAAAATTTCCAGAAATTTCCCAAATACCCAGAAACAATTCATAGCAATAACTGATAATAGAACACTTTTTTACCAAAACCAATAACAAAACATCTATTTTAACCCAAAATCCCTATCATTTTAACTCATAATACCTAATTCCCAATCAAACTGATGAACAAACACTAAATTTTCTGAAAAATCACAAAAACCCATAAACAATTCATACCAATAAATGATAATAAAACCTTTTTAACAAAACCCATATCAAAAAACCGATTTTTACCCTAAATCCACCAAAAAAACCAATTAACAAGCCTAAGGAAGCAAAATAACCTTCATGCAGACTTTTCGAACAAATTCGCAAGATTACTGGGCAAATCGGCGCTCAATCACGTCTGGGAATTCATTGATTTCAGTCCAACTTCAAGAAATTTGCAGAAGATGAAATGATGAAACTAAAGAAGAATAAAGGATTTTGTTTTTTTAACGACAGAAGGAAAATGAAGAAATGAGGAAAAAACCCTAACAACCAAACTTATAAACCGAATCAAAACGTCGTGTTTTGATTTAGGCAAATTTCTTTATTTTTTTCCTTTTTCTTTTCTGGTTAAATTAAATTAATTTTAAATAAATTAATTTTTTTTTCAAATTTTAAGTGCCACGTGTCGCCTGATATGAATTCACGCGCCCCTATACGCATGCAATAAACGCGCCGTCCAAATTGACGGTTTGCCCCAAATTGACACGAATTGAAAACGTTTTGACCCAAATAGATCAAACTGAAACGTTGTACCCCAAATTTGGCCGAGCCAGAAACGTTGTGCCCTTAATTGAGCAATTAGCCTTTAATTTAAATTTAGCAGGTTACGTGCAAGGCACGTGAAAGTGACGAATAAATAGATTAACAAGTATTTTTCAAATTATTAAATTTTATATATTTTAAATGATGAATCATATGATTTAATCATTGAATCAAAATCAAATGTGGAGATATGATATAATGTCAATATATGTTATGAATAATAAAATTGGGCAATTATCACAATGCCTTTGAGAAATCAAATGATTATCATAAATAAATATATATATATATATCACAATGCCTTTGAGAAATCAAATGATTATCATAAATATATATATATATATCTATACTATATATAAAAGTACGAGTTTTGTAAAACTTTTGAATCGACTATTATATCCTTATTTTCCTAATTGAATCGACCATTATATCCTTATTTTTCAAACATATTTCTTAAATGCCATTACTTAACTATTATAGTTTTATTCTACTAAAAACTCTATTTTTATTCAATTAAATTTAATATCTTTATAATTACTTTATTTTTACCATTGTACTATTTTTTTCAAAATATAGAGTTTTATTCTACTAAAAACTCTATTTTCATTTAATTAAATTCAATATTTTATAATTATTTTATTTTTACCATTTTAATTTATAAAGTTATTATGATTGACATCTTACTATTTGATAGTTTATAATAATGTATTATGATTAAACTTTATTATTTCCCTAATGTGCAATTATTTTATTTGACTTATAATTAATTTTTTGCTTGATAAAAACTTGCTGTATAATTAAAAAAATCTAACATTCTTATAACTATGTCATTTTTACCATTTTACTATTTTAATTAAAAAAAACTTAGATGTATTAGAAAATTTTAAATATACTTTTATAGTTTTACTCAACTAAAAACTCTATTTTTATTTAATTAAATCTAATATCCTTATAACTATTTTGTTGTTATCATTTTACTATTTTAATTAAAAAAAACTTAGATATATTAGAATTTTTAAAATATATTCTCTTACAATATTTTTAGAAATAAACTTTTACAATTATTCTACTAAAAACTCTATATTTATTCGATTAAATTGAATATTTTTAATAAATATTTTATTTTTACCATTTTACTTTTAAAATATTGGAGATTTTTTTGGT
>AWUE01012025.1:0-35784 GCA_001974825.2 Corchorus olitorius | reverse complement strand
CGGAGAATTCTTTATGACAGCATAAGGGCGTGCCAGTCAATTTGCTGAAATTGACAAAGAGGTTGTAAAAACTGGATCTGGTGCGCGGAGCAGCAGATTAAAAGATCAGAGCGATTGTAGGGACTGGATCAAAGTCACACCGGAGCATCTAAATCATTGGATCCACAAACAATTGTTCTTCATAACTGGGCCTTCCTCTAACTGGATCAGATCTAGGAGATCTGTTTTGATTGCAATTGAAATTGAAAAGAAAATAACAATTTGATTTGTTATTTCTGAAAGAGAAACACGAATACAGTGTTTTTATGTCCGGAGACAAGATTGAAACAAGAGAAAAACACTAAAAGAGTGTTTGAATGTCCTGAGACAAGATCTAAACAAGAAAAATATGAAGAACGAGTAAGAACTCGTGATGAACAAAGGGAAAATGGCGCAGAGCCAGAGAGAAAATAAGCACAAGGCTTGGTTTTTGCGCGGAGCAAGTTGGTAGCTTCAGGAGCTGAATTTGAGATGAGTGATATATGCCTAAAACCTGAGAATGTCCTCCCTTTATATAGGGGCAGTATGGGCTTTGGTATTAATGGGCTTGCCTTACTGAGAAAGGCAAAATCTTCCTCCTATGCAGATGACAGCCTCCAGGAAGGTGCAGTGAAGCTTCCTTCTCCTTCTGATTGCCTCCAACTGCTGAGGAGAGAGTAAAATAGATGCTAGGGCGCCACTCTACTTGGATGAGAGATGGAAATCTGCCTCCTGGGTAGTTGATGACAATTCTTCCTTCTGCCTATCACATTGCAGCAGGCATTCGTTGCTTATTTTGTGCTGAAGTTAGCAATTTGACTAGTAGTGGCCAATTGACATCATGAATTAAATTTGATCATCAAAGCCACGAAATTACTCATACTTAGCCATATTTAGCTCTTCAAATCATGAAAATAATAATTAATTAAGAAAATGGCTTAAACCGGGGTGAGAAAGCCACATGTCCTTAACTGAAAAGAATGCAAAAGTTGCAAACGATCTCGGAATAGCCAAAATTTCACCAGTAGGCTTAGACTATCTCCATAAGACTATGGAAAAAATTTCAATTGATTTCGAGCTGTCTACCATGGTGAACTTGGTTTCACTCCCCAAAATGTCCTTACTGAAAACCGGGCATAAGTTTTACTCCGATGTCAGAATAAGGTGAAATTTTACCAAGATGATCTACATAGCTCAAGGATCATCAATATGACCCTTGGTAGAAATCGCAGCTCTAGCCTCTTCAATTGGTCTAATTTTACTATTTTGTCCTTAATTGAACAAATACAAGTTGCAGTTTCGTCTCCCGGGGAGGGGAGGAGGCTAGGCGATTACTCTACTATGGTTGATCGACTATATGGAGGAGGTGTGAGGTTGAAAATCTCATGCCTCTCTCACGTGCACAGATGTTTCTCTTGCTGACAAACTTTAGCTCTCTGCCTCCTTCCTGCAGGAAGAGAAAAATATCTCTCTGCAGGGCAGAGGGCGGCCTCTCCTCTGACTGGGAGACGACTTGGGCCTTGCTATGTATGTCCATGAGGTATTTTTCATCTCATGGGCAGATGACAAGCAATTTTCCTTTTTTACTTTGTTTGCCTCCTTAGTAGGCAGCAATATCAAAGGAAACTGCTTCCGATTTGATTCTCTCTGCCACTCACCTGGGTAGGAGGCGGCATATTTGGAAATAATAATAATAATTTCGAAATTATTATTATTTATTAATAATTTCGGCCTTAATTAATTAATTACAAGAATTTCCTAATTCAATTAGAATCAGGGTGGTGCAGAAACTAAGTTTTCTCAGGATTTGTAATCAAATCTTGACCACTTATCTTGATATAAATCATGTGAAGACCAATTTACCCTCAATTGTAATTTGAGGTATAAACAATAAGCGAACTTTACAATATAGATGACAGAATATGTTTCAAGCAATTTAGATGACAAATATGTTTTTAAACAGAATATGTTTCAAGCAAATCCAGTTTTTCTATTTATAAATTAATAGTTATTATTTAGAAATATAACAAATTTTAGATTATGTAACTTTGAAATATTTTTTCAACATCAATTCTTAAACAATCCAAATTTTTGAATGTTCGACACGCCGTGGCACGAGCCGAACCACTTGTATTAATTATTATCAAGGTGCTCGCAGAAGAACCTCAAAGTCTATTGGCCAACTCAAAAGCCGATTTTGCTAGGACTAAAATGCCACTCAAATACTTAACGTTGCCTTTGAAAAAAAAATATACACATGCGTATAATGTATCCAAAGCTAGTTATTTAATATCCTAAGCTTCTTCTCACTTTGCTTTGAGTGTAGATGGTTTTCTTTGTTTTTGCTACCTAAAAAGTTGCAGGCAAATTTAGTTCGATTTTATCTGACCAATTAGAATCAAAGCACCTCACTTTAATTTTGCACATTCAACAAACTTTAACAAAGAAAAGAAGAAATTCTTCTCATGATGTATTAAAAACATCTAGATAAGAGTTATGAGTCATGATTTCTCTGTTTTTAACTTGTTATATAACATTCTTTCTTCTGTCTTGCTAGCTCCTTAGAAGACAGAGTTTTGCTTTATTCCTTCATTAAACAGGGAAAAGAAAAGAAAAGAAGAACTAAATCAAAAGGACAAAAGGGATGAAAAATAAAGAGAAAACAGATTTAAAGGAAAATGTAATAGAAAATTTTCAGGCTTGTTTGTGAGAAGGAGAAGAAACTAGACATGCAAAATTGCAAATATCCTGCTTCAATTTTCAACCTCCATTGATTTAATTGCCACCAATTTGACCATGACATTTTTTTGCATTTGCATGACTTATTTTTTTATTTTTTTTATTTTTTGGGTGTGAAGAATTAATAGACTATTGACCATGGACTTCACTTTTTTTTTGGGGTATATAAGCTTTGCAATGGGACCATTCATTTAAGTCTATTTGTACTGCAATTCACATAAGAACAAAAAGAAAAAGGGGGAAAAGAGAATAGGTTGTTTGATAATTTTAGATGCTGCAATTGTGTTCTTTAATTATCTGAATCAAAAACTCAGATGCCAGATGACATATGCATCCGGATAATCCAGGCTGCTGCTTTTTGTTTTGTTGAATTCCCTTTTAATCATTAAAGAGATCAGAGTGGGGCAAATTTCTGACGTATAAAACTCCTCTTGTTTGGGGTCATCACTCATCAGCTGAAATATATCCATTGGAAAACTGCAGCTTTAATTCCTTTATTATTCCTTTGTACTTGCATTTTAAAGGAAGAGTATAGGAGAAATTACTCAGAAGGAATCATATATCCAATAATAGAAACATTTTCAATTTTTTGATTAACCCCTTGGCCCTTGCTTATATTTGTTTAGTTTAAATGAAGCACACCATGTACTTATGACTTATGAGCATATTACACATATAGTAATTACTGATCACAATTCAGAATTTTTGTGGGGTTCATCATGGAATCCACATTTATAAGTACTGGATTTGAGCCCTCACTATATAGTTTATCGTGATTGGACCAACACAGCATAACTGTAGATTATAATAAAAGTAATCGTAGGTGATTCGGACGCGGTCTTAATTAGATGTTGATCAATACAAAATTGAGTTATTAACCTTTGAGACATGAATAATCCTTAACTGCTTATGGCAATGGCTTAAACCATTAACCATTATTCAACCAAGGTTACTAGATTCCATTTTAATGCTTTCTTCATTCCTCATTCAACTCTATCTTCTTGCAATTGTGATCAAGAATTATAATTATTGCATCAAGTTATAGCCAAGTTATTCTCTACATGTGAAACTTAAGCAAAGTATCTACCTTAAAGACTATTCAAAACCCCTTTTATCAATTCAAAGACAAACCAAATTTTAAGCTATCACCTCCTTATATAAGCAATTAATGCCTCTCTGCACTCTGCCCCCACAGCTTACTAAACTCATCATCAAGTTAGTAAAACAAAATCCCACATTATGAAAATTGGCAAAGAAATCCTCCACCCAATCCACCCACAACACAAACTAAAGCTTGAATATACAGAAATACCATTCACTTGTGATGGCTGCAAAGAAGCCGGCATTGGCCTCAAGTACAGCTGCAAGCAATGTGAGTTCGATTTACACAAGGCATGTGCAATTCCCTCTCCAACCATTTCTCACCCTTTTTACAAGAAATGTGAATTCCAATTTCACTATAAACCCCCGGGGCAATGCATGAGGATATGTGATGCATGTCGAGATGATGTCCAAGGCTTTGTTTACCATTGCAAGGCCTGCGGTTTCGACCTTCATCCTTGCTGTGCAAGTCTTCCTCAAGTTCTGGATGATGGAGAAAACAATCTTTACTTGTGCCTCAAGTTATCAAGCTCGTGCCTTCATTGCGGCGGCAAAGGGTCTGGTTGGTGTTACAGGTCTCAGTGCAAGAGTTATAATCTCCATGTCTCGTGTGTTAAGGAGTTGCTAGTTGAAAGCTGGCAAGTTATGTACTTAAATGCTGACAAGAATAAAATGAGAGAGATGCAGACAAGAATTCCAAGGCTTAATTACAGGACAAGGGGAAATCATCGAGGGGGAAAGGTAAAGAAATGTTGTGAGTTGGCTGGTGGGGCAGTTCGGTTGATTGTTTCTGCCATTCTTGGGGATCCTACTGCTATAATTGCTGCAGTGGTGGGAGGCTTGCTGTCCAAATAATAAGGGCAAAAGCAAAACACCAAAGCATATTATTATGCTTTGTAATTTACAGAGTGGCTTTGATCATGAGATTATATGTTATGTCTTGAAGTGTATGATTTGCATATTATGCATTTGAAAAATAGGCCCAAATCAAAATCCATGTGTATAATGTCTTGATTAAGTTGTGCCTTTTTACATGATATATGATACATAAAGAAATTATATTGTCTAGCTGTTTCTGCATCAGTGTTATGTACATTTTTGCTTGCCTAGTGTAACTTTTTCCCCTGTCTCTGTTTTTGATTGGAGAAGTCTATTAGATGGAATATAGTGTTGAACTTCTTACCCCATGGAATCACAATTTTCAATTTACAAATCTGCAAAATACAGAAAATTAATTAATTAGCATGAATTAAGAACCTGTCTTTAAAAATATTATACAATGATTGCAATTTTAAACATGACCTGTATGTATGGAATTTGATAGAATTATTCTTACCCCCATGGAATTATTGAATTTGATATATATGTATCTCATTAATTAGGCAGCAAGGTGATGAATGGCTTAATGCTCATTTTATTCTCGAGTTATTCAAAAACTAACACCATCATTTTGACCTCTTTAATTAACTCCACAATTTCACTCACATAATTTGATTTTTTGAACAATATTATTATATATATAATAAGATGCTGAGGTGACTTATTCTATCAAATGAAATGGATGTGTATATATAAATGTTTGCAGCGTGGTCAACCTACATAAGATCATGAACATATCTCTTCCGGAAAGCACATACATAGTATATTTTCATGTCATACACTCAACTCAATCTCAAAGAGTTTTGAAGAATAATACACCTTCTTTCTTTTTCTTTCTTTTTTTTTTAAAGGAAGAACAATACACTTTTTAGTTAAAATAATATTAAAAGAGTAATTATTTGATACACCGGCGGTGTAAATTTTGGATTCCACAAGCGGATTGTGGAGTTGACACATGTCCAAGTTTTGAATTAATTAAGTTTTAAATATTTCAATTTAGTCCCTAAAAAACACATGTCACCTTTCAGGACCCGCTTGTGTAGTCTGTTAAACTCCACAGACGGTGTATTATATAATTTTCCATATTAAAATAATTGTATTCAATTTATTTATATGAAAAAGCCTAGTTTGATAATTAATTAATTAATCATGATTTGTTTCCTAAAGAAAAAAATTAACCATGTTTTGGCATTTTGCATGGGTCATGGGGGGCTCTTTTATAATACTCTGTTTTCTTTTCCGCGGATAAATTTAAAAGTAATTTATTCACGTATAGCCGTTGACGGCCAAAAAAAAGTAAAAGTATAGCCGTTAAAACCTTTGGATGTTCAAATTTCCCTTTCATTTAATTTGTCAAGCACTCAAGCTATATCCAACAAAAACGAACATCATCTGCAAAGGTTAATGGAAACTTTAGGACTTTATATGCCAAAAAATAATTAGTGTATATTCTTTTTCATGAATGTTTGAATGGGAATACGAGAAAATCTAAACAAGCTTAGATGACTATTACTGCGCCTGTGCTTCTCTCCTTCATTTTAATTTTAAAAAAGTTCATTGGCGATATTGAATATGTCATTACATATAAAGTTGTATATATTGGCAAGGTTATACTCATTTTTTTTTACCGAAAAAAAGGGTTATACTCATTTCACATCATATTTAATTTTTTATAATTATAAAGTTGTTAAATGGAGAGTATTTCATTATGCTGTTAAAAGGAGATTAATTACTCTTAAACCATATCTATAGCTAGCTAGCTAACTAACTAAGGCCTTTTTTGACAAAGCTGTGCGGTGAGAAGCACCCTTGGAAAACCACTTTTTTTTTATGCTTTTCACCCCAACGTTTTATCAAAGTGAATTTTTTGAGTGCTGGGTGAGGTGTGTTCTGTCCTACATGACAAGCTAAAAACAGTTTATTTTCATTGCAGATTAAAGCTGCTTTTAAGCTTAAGTTGCTATTACTCACCTCACAATCACAGCTACTTTTCGCCTCATCACAGACAAAAACACCTACAAATGGACCTAAGTTAATTATAAGAAGGCCTTGATCATGAAATTATTTGTCTAATAATTACATTAATTAACACTAAGTACTAATAGTTGTTACTTCTTTTTTTCTTTTTACCAAACCCTCGTGTATCTGCTATTTTATATGAAAAAAATATTTTCATTACAATTTAAGTTATAATTACTAGTTATTATATTCTTAAAGTTAAGTAATGATGATATATATACTACATATTATTTGAAATACCCAATAAAATTACTAAACGCCCCTTTTGAGGATCGTTGAGGAGGCTCCATTTGAACTTTTTTTTGTCCTTTTCTGTTTTTTCTCATTTGCCAAATTACTAAGAAGACCCTAGGTTAGTTTCTAGCCAGTTCTTGCCCTTGAGTCCTTTTTTGTAATTATCTGTTTCCTTTCACACAATAAATGTTATAATAAATCCTATCCCCCTATCTCTACTTAATTATTCTTTCACACAATAAATATTATAATAAAAAATATCCCTCATATCTCTACTTAATTATTCTACAAAATAAATAATATTTTCTTTTAAGTTAGAACAAAGTTGTTAGATAAGATAGCTAAGGATCAGGATTTGAGTTGAGTATTTCTTAATTTACAAAGAATTTTCTATGATTTGAGTTGAGTATTTCTTAATTTACAGAGAATTTACAAGACTTAGCTAAGGCCTATGCTGTGTGGGAGCCCTTTTTAACGATGTCTATTAATGCTATTCAACCCGTGAATTACAATTTAGAATTGTAACATTAGTGGGTTAGCAATATAAGCGTTTAAGAGCTCTGATATAAAATTTCTAAGTAAAAATTAAAGCTAAATCTTATACTGATGATATGATTAGTCCATTATAGACAAGACTATTTTTAGAAAGCAAAAAACATAACAAATAGGGTTTATTTTAATTTGATAACAAAACCACAAATGGTTAATCATCAAGTTATTGATTTGTTTTTCAATAATGTTAACTTAGTTAAAGATGCAATTTGCTAATTCTTAAGAGACCACAAACTATTTGTTTCCAGTGATGCAATGTCTTATCAAACAACTAATAACAATTTCTAAATGTCCATATGAAGAAGATAGTAAACTTAGTTTTTGTTTTAAGTGCTACACACTTTAGAGGAGGAAACAAAATTGAAGCTATTGCACATGTCAATGTACAAACTAATATTTAATATTTATTGCTAACTTTAGGGCATATGCTCAATGCTAATAATATAACTTTTTAAAGATGCAACACATTTAAAATCATAGTACTTTCGAATTTTCCTACGCATCAAACAATTTAATTCGAATAGGAAATTGTTTTAAGAAGTAGATATCTGAACGCATGACGTGTCAGCACGGACCGATCCACTTGTTATTAATTAATTAGTACATTTTATTCATGATAATAAATTGAATAATTAGGTAAGAAATGGGTGGAGAGAGAGAGTCATGTCTTGTTGAAGTCCATGGCATATAGTAGTACGTTAGGTGAGAAAAAATTGTAGCGAGGAGCTACGCCTCGCCTAGCTATCTCCGCGTATATACGGTCGCGTAATGATTGTAAATTAAGCTAAATCCCATTCCTACTAAGAAGATTCTTATTCTAAATAAATCATCTACTTACTATTCAGTAAACCCAATGTAAAAGTTTTGAAATAAAATATTCCTACGCAAAAATGAAATGTTCAATGGATGACTATTAGCTATAGCCCAATATTGTGGCGTAAACTTTTTCTGCCAAAATTACGCTGACTTCCAAAAAACTTGTTCTAATCTAATCTTTTCCTTCTTTTTTCCCTTAGGAAATAAACAAAGAAACAATGATGAAAATGATATTTTATGCATCATTTGAAAAAAAAAAGATGGAAATGGGGGCAGGGTAGAGGTCAAAAAACAGAGTGGGGGACACGGTAAGGTGGACTTAATCAACAAAGGCGAATTTCCCTTTTTAAAAACTGATTTTTGTTTATTACTCCTATTATGTTTCCTTATTATCAATAACTTGCATAGATTTGTGAACTAGCTTTCCTTTGATTCCCTTTTCTTCTTCTTTCCCATCTCTGCTTTTTCCTGCAACAGTGCAACTTTTTTCTTGTTCTTGATGAGATTAAGATGTTAAGTAGAAAATTTTCTATCAGAATCTTGGTAATCCTTTTCATTACCCTTTTGCTCCGAACAATAGCAGCGAAGGAAAGAAAAATTCAATACGATGAATTCATTGATAGAGATGACCCAAAACTTGTCCTATTAGGGAACCATTCCACAATTGAGAGCGGAGCTCTTCAGTTAACTCCAGATTCCAAAAACGTTGCCATGCTCGATCTTTTCCATGACAAGTCAGGTCGAATTTTTTACAAGGAAAGTTTCAGGCTATGGTTGGAAAACGGTACCGTGGCATCCTTCAACTCTTATTTTGTTATCAACAACTTCAGGGAGAAAGATTGGACTCCTGGCCATGGCCTTGCTTTTCTCATAGCACCCAATATTTCTATCCCGGAGAATAGTTATGGCCAATGGCTTGGTCTCACCAATGCCGCCACCGATGGGAGTCTTGACAATCAAATCGTAGCCATCGAGTTTGATACCAATCGGCAGCCTTTCGATCCCAACGACAGCCATGTTGGGCTCGACATTAACTCAGTCATTTCAAAGGCAAATGCTTCTCTCACCGACGTTAATATCATATTATCAACGGAAGAAGAAGCCAAATACTCTGTCTGGGTTGACTACAATGGCACCTCCAAGTTAATGGAGGTATTCATGGTGAAAGAAGGGGAAGACAAGCCCTCAAACCCCATTCTCAGTTCCACCATTGACCTGAAACAATTCCTGAAACAGGATTCCTACTTCGGGTTTTCGGGTTCGACGGGTAACCCGGACATTCAGTTGAACTGTGTCTTGAAATGGAGTTTGGACATTGATATTCTTCCCAGGGGACAACACAAGAAGTGGTTGAAGATTGGTCTCGGGGTCGGAGTCCCAGTAGCAACATTGCTCCTGGCGGCCATTGCAATCGTTGTTTACAGGAGAAGAAGGAAAGGCTCCGATGAGGAAGCAGATCAGTTCGGGAAGTTGAAATGGCTGCCGGGAATGCCCCGGGAGTTCAAGTACAAGGAATTGAAGAAGGCGACCAATAATTTTGACGAGAGTTTGAAGCTTGGTGAAGGTGGGTTTGGTATAGTCTACAAAGGGCAGCTTCAATTCAATGAGAATAATAATAATAATAATAATAGTTCTCGCAACGCCGGCGGCAACGAAGTGGCTGTGAAGAAATTCTCACGAGACAGCATCAAAAGCAAAGATGATTTCCTGGCGGAGCTCGCCATCATTCATCGTCTTCGCCACCGGAATCTGGTTCGCTTAGTTGGTAAATTTCTACCCTTTTTTCACCTATGATATGATATTCTTTTTCTTGTTGAAATTCCTTTTTACTTCAATTATTTATGCATAATTTAGATAAGGATGAAGATATTTCCGTATTTGGCCAATCAAGAGAAATTTAAAAATTTGCAATTTGGAGGCGCTTTCTATCTTGGCTTGGTCCAATAAATATCCAAATCAAATAAGTATGTGGCTGCGAGGAAAAGGAATTTTAGGTCGTTTCCAAAAAATTAGATGGTCAACTTTTTTTGGATGGCTTTGTTTCCATTTTATATCTCTAGCTTTTAATTTTTCTAAAAAAGAAAATTCCCTTTCCTTTCCTTTCCTTTGTTTTTTTTGACTTTCATTCAAAGTTGAGCAGCGATAGTCCGAGAGTATTACAAGAAGTAATCATCACGACTCCAAGAAGATTAACTTGAGATGGTATATTGGTATTATCATTACGAATAATTAAGATGTCATTGTTTAATCAGGAAAAGAAGCATCTAACTCAAAAGTAACCCAAATTTATATAGATAGTAATTGTATGGATTCATATATTTGATTAACGGGGTAATGAAATTTTATTTTTGTTGCATCGAGCATTTGACTCAACTGGTTGATGCATGTTCTCTAAATTTCGTTGCACCGAGCATTTGACTCAACTGATTGATGCATTCTCTCTGAATTTCGATATTAGAGAAATTGAGGGTTTGAGATCATAGGTTATTCATGTGTCAAGTATGACTTGGAGAGCAGAAAAAGACTGATTGATAAGCAATTTCTACAACCGGAACATCATTTAACTTACATATTTGATTGTGGGCTGCATTCAGGTTGGTGCTACGAGAAAGGGAAACTTTTATTAGTCTACGACTTCATGCCAAACGGAAGCTTAGACAGGCACCTCTATGGTGAATCCAGCCAGGGCACTTTGAATTGGACTTATCGATATAAGATACTAACCGGCATAGCATCTGCTTTGCATTACCTCCACAACGAGTATGATCAAAAGGTGGTGCACCGGGACCTCAAGGCTAGCAACATCTTGCTTGATGTAGATTACAATGCCCGGCTAGGCGATTTCGGCCTTGCCCGAGCCCTGGAAAATGAAAGGCATTCATATGCAGAGCTTGGAATGGCTGGAGTCCCTGGAACAATGGGTTATGTTGCTCCAGAGTGCTTTCATACAGGAAGTGCCACCCCTGAATCTGATGTTTTCGGGTTTGGAGCAGTGGTGCTTGAGGTTGTTTGTGGAAGAAGTCCTGGAATCAAGATCCAACACCAGGATGGTCTTTATACCTTAGTTGATTGGGTTTGGATGTTACACCGTGAAGGGCGAATTATAGAAGCTGTAGATGAACGCCTCAGAAATGACTTTGTTGTTGATGAAGCGAAGAGGTTGTTGCTGCTGGGGCTGGCTTGTTCACATCCTATTGCCGGTGAAAGGCCTAAAACTCAGGACATCGTCCAAATCATGAATGGGACTTTCCCGGTTCCTCATGTACCTCCATTCAAGCCAGTCTTTCAGTGGCCTTCCGGTGTTTCTGCAGCTTTTAGCTCCACTGACAATTCCCATTCCAGCTTCGCGATGTCTTCACAAGATAGTGCAGGAGGGCGAAGCGTAGCAACAACATCAAAGAGGAATTCGATACGTCCCTAGTTTTAGCTACTTTAGCTTCAAGAATGTGCAGGCAACAATACAAGGTTAGAAGTGCTGACTTTGGAGAGCCCTGGAAAATTTGGGTTATTTTGCCCCAGATGCTCTGACATTCCCTGAATCTGATGTTCTTGTCTTCAGGGGAGTCCTCAAGGTTGTACATGGCAAAGGTGCATAAAGATCCGTGCTGTGCACCAAATCTTTATTAAAAGGTTGATTCTGAAATACTAATTAATTTTGTTTTTACAAGATGTGAGAGTGCTATGAGTCTTTCACTTGAACCTGAAGTTACATTTGGATCACATTTCTAGCATTTATTTTATCAAATGCCATACTGACACAGTTGATACCTCAAATTTAGATGAAATTCAAGATGGAACTAGCAGATATTCCTGTTTTTTGATGTTCTGAATTAGTTACTCATAACTCAAGTGTACACCCATATTTTACATGTAAATACAACCTGTTTCAAGGATACTCTACTAATGAATGATTATTACAGTATTTGCTTCTAAATTTAATGCTGTAATAATAAAATTCTCAATTCCATGCTAAAGGAGAAAATTCCTATTACCTGTTACCAGGTATGGTCGTATAGGTAGAAATATTCTAGAAAATTATAGTCACAGATATGACAAATGTTGTGTATTATTGAATAAATTGTGAAAATCTGTCAAAGAAGATCGCTTTATAACAGCAACAGACATGGACATTGTTATCAATGAACTTTGAGAATTCCTAGATATTCAACATTCAGACAGACTTAAAACTATGTGTTAAGTGATGTTGCAATTGCATCAGTCACATGAGAACTGGAGAACTGTGAGTTCAGAAATCTCTTAGACATGGCAAATACTAATTTAACAAACACATGATGAAATCAAGACCTAAGTGACAGGCTTTGATCAAATTATAAAGTAATAGGAAGTTAGGGTTTATAGACAAAACTACTAGGTCAGACTGAACTAAGAGTCACCCATATACTCAGATAAAAACTGCAGTTGCTGATCTTAATTTCTCATTGATAAGCTTAGAAACATATACAAAAATTCACTTAGTCTACAATACAAAAAAAAAAAATAACTGAGATGTGGTTCTAACCTCATGCAAACCCTTTGAACAAACCAAACTTAATTAGAAACTTCTTCTGATTGCAGTCCAGCATTTCACTTAAGCTACAACTGATATCCTTCTCTTTCAAAAGTTTGTGCCGTAACTCAAGTCTCTTCTTTAAACCATGCCGAAAATAGTCAGGGTAATTAGCCACTTCATCAATTTGCCTCCCCATCACCTCAACCAAAAACCTAATCCTGGGTTCTAAAGAATTCTTGATGCTCTTGATAAGAATAGGGGGATAGCCAGCCACCAAAGCTGCTATCTGTCTATCCCCAAATCCACATTGTTGTAGATATGCAAAATTGGGTTTAAGAATCTTGTTCACATCTCTACACAAGACTTCAGGAAAGTTCATGGCAACTGTTTGAAGATCTGTCTCAGACAAACCTACTGATTTTAAAAACTCAGAGGTAGGGCGTAGCCTTTTATCAACGCTATAGCCCATTATAAATGGGTATCTAGCCAGAACTTTACCAATCATCCCTTCCCTAGCAAGGCCTAGGGTGGCAAGGAAGTCAACTATTTCAGTGAGTTTAGAATCGATGCTATAGCTGATAAGCCTTGGATTTAGCAATATCATTTTGCCTAGCTGCTTTTCAGGGACCCCTAATGCTTGAAAAAATGCCAAGAGTGGGCAAAGCTTCTCTTCCACACTGTGAGAGATTATGTGAGGGAACCTAACAATAGCAGAAGCTACTTCATGCCGTTTAGTTCCAAGGGTAGCAAGGCACTCTACCATGGGGACAAGCTTCTCATTGAGACCAAAAGTAAGAATTTTGGGACACCTTGAAACAACAGAAGGCAGCTTTCTCTCTTGAATACCAATGCTTTTCAGGTAAGACCAGTTTTCAGAGGCTCTTTCCTTCTGGGCACCTTGAAGGCGCTTACACTTTTTGAACATTTCATTGATACTTTTATCATCAAAACCTTTGTCTCTGAAAAACCACATGATGCTACTACCATTTTGACTGCTAGCAGCTTCCATATCTGTTGCAAAGACGAGCAGGACATTAATCTCCAGCAACAATCATAAATTCAGATCAACTTGAAGGCTCCTACTAAAATATATGTTCCAAATTTGCAATGGGATTATGTTAGAAACAAATGAAAAGCACACTAAGTTTGTACTTATCAAATACTAACAGTTAGGTCTAAGAGTTACTTCATTAGATGCACCAGTAATACCATCATCAAAACTTTAAAGAACTAGGCAATGAGGAAATGAAGCTTCTTGAAGTTAGACTCTTCAAGCAAGACACTACTGAAAATTACAAATTAATCAAAACCAAGCAGAGTAATTCAGTATAGGATGACAATTGAAAAGAAAGAAAGCAGCTGCAGGGGATTTCTAGGAGAGTGTTTTAAAGAACAAATGAAGTAAGAAGAAGAAGAAGAAATAAACACAACACAAAACTATCCCATAATGAAAAAGAACAAAACCTAAGCAAAGATTAAAGAATTTATACTCTTTGTTTTAGATTCAATTGATTTTGATTATGTAAAATATATTACCTATTGAAAACTGAATTATAAAATACCAAAGGCAAAATCGGACAGCTCTCTGCAAGTGATGGAATTGTGGAGCATTAGAGCTGCGTAAGCTATTGCGGATGAAGCAGAGATTCCTGGGTATTTGTTAAAGCCTTATCCAATATATGATATCCATTGCCCTCTCGCAACTGGGTTTTCTAGTTTTACCACTGAAAGATTAGGATTTGCTCAGTTTTACGCCCCAAATTACCGCTATTGCCCTTCTGGCTTGCACTAGATTACATTTTTACCCCTCAGGAAGTTCCTGCTCTTCAGTCTTGTTTGTCTTCACACTCCTCTTCTGTTTGGCCAAAACCCTAACTTCCCATTTTTCTTAAACCCTTCATTTCTGTAAAAATCAGGAGCAGTTTCTTTTGATAGAAGAAGAAAGGAACAGCCTTTAATACTAAATTCTGGTTCGGCGACATGGAAGCATCGCGAGCTCGGGTTTTTACAAAGCTGATGAAGGCTCTAACTTTGAAGCGCCATCAAACCATTTCAGGAGCACCGCCTTCGCTCTCTCTATTGCAAACTCGCCTTTTCAGCGATATAAGGCGACCCATCAGAGACAACGAGCCTACCGGTTTTAACAGCAATGGAGATGGCGATAATCCTCCGGAGCCTTTACCCAACAGACCCTTAAGGGGTCGAAGGCCTTCAAATCCCTCTTTTAGAGAAACCCAAGGAGCTGCCCCAAATAGTTCTGGTTCGTCTTTTCAATCCGGTAATACCACATTTACTTCTGATCCTAACAGAAAGAGGGAGGAATCTCAATCTGATGAAAATTACCTGGAAATATTCAAGCTTGGGGTTGACGATAAGAAAGGAAAACATCCCTCAGAATCAGAAGAAGCTTCCCAGGGAAGTAGAACAGAGCAAGAAGACCAGCTTTCTCCGCCACAGGATGCTGATGAGATCTTCAAGAAGATGAAGCAGACGGGTCTTATTCCCAGTGCGGTAGCCATGCTCGATGGACTCTGCAAAGATGGGCTTATCCAAGATGCAATGAAGCTGTTCGGAGTAATGCGTGAGAAAGGAACAATCCCAGATGTTGTCATATACACGGCTGTTGTTGATGCCTACTGCAAAGCCCATAAGCTTGATGAAGCCAAGAGAATTTTCAGGAAGATGCAATCTAAAGGTGTAACTCCTAATGCCTTTAGTTACACTGTCTTGATTCAAGGATTGTATAGATGTAACCATTTGGATGATGCCATTGAGTTTTGTTTGGAAATGCTTGAAGCGGGACATTCTCCAAATGTTCTCACATTTGTTGGCTTGGTTAAAGGATTGTGTAAGGAGAAGGGCGTGGAAGAAGCACAGAGTGTTATTGAAAGCTTAAAACAAAAGGGATATGTGGTTAATAATAAAGCTCTTAGACAGTTTCTGGACAAGAACGCACCTGTTTCACCATTGGTTTGGGAAGCAATATTTGGGAAGAAAGACCGGAATCCATTTTAGGTCTTTTGTTCTTTTCTTAGGCTCATAAGTTTTGTAAGTCTCTCTTCTTGCTTTTTTGTCTTGGTTTCCTGTTATGTATTTCCCACTTATGTGGGTCAAAATGGAAAAAAAGATGGTAGATTTCATGAATATAAGTTACATCTTCTTTTCTATAGAATTTGTTATGTTTGCTGCCATTGAATGTGTTGGTGATATGTTTGTCAACTGTTATCATTGTATGTTTGATCAAACCAATAAGCAATTTTACCAGCTTTTATTGAGGAGCTCTTACTAAAATTGCTGAAATCTAGTGTCTCATTACGTTGTTACTTTGTTAGGAAAAACCAAAATCAGATTAAATATGACATTGAGAAGAGTTAGCCAAAACTTACAATAGAGAAACAGGAAGGAAAAGGAAGCATGGAAACATTCAGGTTTTGTTTGATTTTCGGCCACCATAGCATTTAGTGCAGAACAAATGATCAGGGAAGATGGAATCAGTTTCTAGTTCCAGAAAAATGTTTGCAATCATACCATTTCTTGAATTCACCAGAAAACGTTTGTCAGGGGTATCCTGGCCTTTCCCCACATTGGCCTCTGGCATTCAGTATTAAACCTGGATTGACAAGGGAACTCTTCTGTGCACCAACTGGACTAATTCATCCAGTGATAAGAATGCCCAAGTATGACCTTTCTCTTTGGGATTGTGTCTAAGCTATGCAAGCCCTTAGAAATAGAAATCTGGGATTCCTGACTACTGCTACTTGTGTATAAGCACTAAGCTGATGCTATTGTTAGGTCTTGTTGATCCAATTATGAGAAAGCTGCTTGTTGCAAGTTGCTGTGTTAGAAAAACTGGATAAAGATTCAAAGCATAATTTACATATAGGCTTGGTAAGTGATGTCTTAATGTGTACAATAGTTTATTTAAACTTCAAAGTTTGCATTCTGCAATATCTTGACCAATTTTAGATAAAACTAATATCTCTTATATTATCCTGCTCTTATTGTTGCATAACAAATAGCTACAACATTGTTACAGTCCTGTGGGTTGAATGACAAAGAATTTGGGCAATGGTAGAGGTAGGAAGGACCATGGGATGGTGGCTTAGCTATTAGCAGATATTCAAAACAAGGAGTAAATTGTAATGATCTAGAAGAGGAGTGTGATAAGGCCTTTTTGGCGTTAGAAGCAATCTCTTTAAAGAATGGACATTGAATCATTTATTTAAGTTTTTAGGTACTTAAGGTTGCGAGAAAAAGTCCATACTCTACAAACACATCACGAGGCTGTTGCCAGAGATGGAATTAACAAAGAGCTGACCAAACTAGTTGATGTTCATCAGTGATTGTAGTGGGTCCGATCAAAGTATAGAAAGGAAATGCAGTTATGGTGTCATTGATTATAGCATTAGCAGCATAAATAGTTGTTGTGGGGTTTAGTACCTCTGTCTTTGAATACTATTTTATGTGTTGCTGTTTTTTTTGAACTGAAATTGACATAATTTGTGATGGTTAGTTTGAATCAACCTGGTTTATCCAGCGCTTGTCTATGTTGACATGCAACTGCAAGTGCATATAGTTAATTACATATTAATTGAGTTCCAGGATCATTATTAGTTTATAATAAAATGAATACATTAAAAAGGGAATCCGCTAATGCTACTGTCATCTCTGTTCTGATAATATCAAATTGTTCACCTTCCGATGGATAGGAATCTCTCAGGAGACAGGAGGCTTAAACATTTTCAGTCAAATCTTGAAGAAACATACTACCGTGTAATTGCAGTCAAATCTTTTTGCCTTGTTGGCACCTACTGTCAAGAACCAAGATGCAACCACCGGCTCCACCGCCCTTTGATCCATCATGATCCTCCAAACTTATGTTGCAGAGGATCAGAATCTGACAGACTTCTGAAAGACAAATGGATCTCATCGCATCTAAAGTCGGCTATTCCTAAACGTGGTCGAAAATATATACTTCCCGGTATGTCCTGCGCTGCTTCTGCTTATATAGCACGTGGGGGTGGCATTTCTTTATTTTGAATAGAGTTTTACTTTACCTAGTGAAGTTGTTACGTCTCCTGTCTTTCGGCGAATATTAGACTTACAATTACTTTTCCTACAATCCTGCGATTATACTAGTGTATTAATACTATGTTGGTCATATTGAAATTTACATTTTGAGATAATCCACCAGGGCTTCATGATAGGCCCTACACAATTTTGAACTGTGATAGGTAATTTTAATATGGTAATATATGGTAATTGTAGGTTCTATATATCATTTTTTTTTTTGAAAAGCAAGATTTATTAAAACCAAAAGTAGGGGTATATAGAGGAGCCTCATTAAAACCTACAAGAGGAAAAACCCAATGGGAAAAAATCCTCAGGCAGGGAAAAGAGTGCTCCCACCCTACTAAATACAAGACCAGGACAGACCTTATACCATAAACAAAAGACCACACACCAAAACCAACACAAAACTACCAGAAACGAAACCCAAAGAAACCAGCTGTAACACAACCCAGGAAACGACAAACACGAAGAACCAAGAACCCGATCAAAACGCCAATCCAAGCAAAAACCAATTCCCAATCGGCCAAATACAACAACAACCCCAGTTAACAGCTAATACCAGAGGCTGCGATATTCCTGCAAACACCTTGTTTAGCCAAACCATCAGCCATAGAGTTGGCACTTCTAGGAATAAGGACAATATCCCAAGATCCTAAACTCTGTTTAAGAAGTTCAATCTTCATCATTATTTGCCTTAAACGCCATGGAGCCGAAGACGGATCCTTGACCCACTTAACAATGTTAGATGAATCTGACTCAATGATCAAATAAACCTTCTGCGCCTAACAAGAAGTCGAATAAATAAACAAGGCTTCCTTAACAGCAAGCACCTCTGCCTCATTGGATTCAACCACACCAACATACTTGGAAAAAGAAATCATCACTACACCTTCATGATCCCTTAACACCCCACCTATGCCAGCATCTCCCGGCTTGCCCAACGAAGAACCATCAACATTAAACTTTAAACATCCAACCGCAGGCTTTTGCCACTGTTCAACAATTTTGGTCTTAATGGCTTTAGGCGGTAATGAAACAAGTTGAGGAAACTGAAAAATATCTTCGACATGTTGCACAATATCCGGCCACCTAGCTTTAATCCACAAAGCATATCTCCTAGAGATAATCGAAACCATTCCCATCACATTACAATCTTTCCCTTTGAACACTTTCTCATTACGACCCAACCACAGAGACCAAGAAACGACAAAAGCCAACAACATCAAAGCTTCTGAATTATGGACCTGCAGAGTAATTTCATACCAAGAACACAAAAAACCAGATACATTCCCAGGCATAACCCAATTCAGACCCCAAAGATTCAAGTAAAAAGACCAAATAGTCCAAGAGAACTTACAGGAGAAGAGAAGGTGGTGAACAGTTTCCTTGTCTGAATTGCAAAATGGACACATATTGACTTCCGAATCAATCAGCCCCCTTGCAGCAAGAAAATCCCTAACCGCAATTCTATCCAGCTTGCCAAATGAAGGCCTCTACTTTGGGGGGAGCAAGACCACTCCAAATAAATCTCCATAAACCATGATCAGAAACACCATTTCCAACTATAGAATTAGAGAAGGAGGAGGGAGAGTAATATCCATCAGGCGTACATCTCCAAACAAGTCTATCGCTAAACCGAGGGTGTAAAGTTTGTCCATCAAGAACCCCCATCAAAGCTTCAAGCTGCTCTCTCTCCCAATCAAAACACCCTACGTAATTCAATGCTCCAAATCCAAGATTCATTCTGCCAGTACCCATAATCAACCACAAAACCATCCCTTAAAACAGAAAGAGCAAAGATTCTAGGAAATAAATCCTTCAGAGGCGTATCAGCAGACCAGGCATCATGCCAAAAGCTAATTCGATCCCCAAAAGCTATATATCATTAGAAGAGCTTTACTCGCATATTGGGTCAATGCGATTCAAACAAGATTAGTCATGGACGTTTAATGCATATGTAGTGGTTTACCAAAATATATGGTTAGAGAAGAAGTTTGTAACATTTTTTTTATATGAATCCTTGTATATTCAGTAGTCACATTGGGCCCTTAATTAATTCAGAGTCAAACGACATCAGACCCCTAATTAGAACTCGTATATATTTTTTCTATTCATAATCCCGAGACCTTTTTTAATAGACATTAAACTTCTTTTTTTCTTTTGGTGAAAACATTAAACTTCTTTCAATCAACTCAACATGAGGCTGTAAAACATATATATTTCATCACAAAGATACCAAAAGTTTAAATGGCAAGCACAGCCCAACTCACCATTACATATTCTCCAACGCTCAATAAGATCTTTGTGATTTGGTCGGTCATATTTATTTCCTTGTAATAGCAAACATTAATTGATGTCTTATTTATTTCCTCGTAATAGCAAGATTATCAACCCTAGGCTGGAGGGATTACAACCAACTTATATCTCTGTGGGTGTTCCCGGTTTTGGATGTCTCCCCCATAATATAAGTTGACCATATAAATTAATGATTGTGGTTTTAATGATAAGCATACGCAAAACCCCTTACAGCGTGAGTTTGATAAAACTGCACGTGTTGAAGCACTTATACGAGTCAATTAGCCTTTAAACATTGTTCCCCCTACAAACATATATAAATATGTTGCAGGAGTTAGGGGCATGTGACACCTGGTTTACAACTTCAATTTTTAATGTTCCATTGCTCCTAATGGTGCATATAACCTCGCAACTGAGAATTTTCACATGTTGATTCAAATGTAAACCGCTTTTGCAAGGAATAAAATTTTATACTATAATTTGCAAACAGGGTTAGCCAGAGTTAAGGAGCCAATCCAGGAGCAATTTGTCTTCCGGCTAAGGTCAACGAGGGTCATATTGTAGATAGGACAAACCGACTGTCGATTTTTCCATTTGCAACTTGAGCAATAGATTATAAGGAAATTAAGACGACCTTGGTGCAAGCAACTATACATAAATTATGACCAACTTCTTTTACACAACTGGAAAGTCTGGAATATTTCAACTTGATCTTGTTTATTTAGCCTAAACCCAATTTTCTGTCTAGGCTTAATTTGTAAGTTTGAGGCAATCAATGTACCAATTTCCTAGCCAATTTGGGAAAGGACAGACCATATTAGAAGAGCCTCTGGGTGATTTGATCCTGCTGTTAGGATAAGATATGTTTGACAAGTTTTGTCTAAAGATCTAATCGTAGTGTAACGACTGTAACAAAAAAAGAAAATGGTTGGTTTGAGCCTTGAGGAGTGAATGAACCTTTAAAACTTGGCTAAAAATATTATTGTAAAACTCGTACCGTATTAGTTAGTCAAATCAGTTCAATCGAGACTCAATGGCCTATCTGTTAATTCGAGAGAGGGCAACCCTGCTTCATCGGCTGGTCCGATTATTACAACATTACCTATAAAAGTTAAAAAATAGAAAGACTAATGCAAAAGGTTCGTTGGCTTTGGCAATTTGGGGTGGGATTAAGGAATTAATTAACCATGATTAGAATTGCATGCTTCTTGCGTTGGCCTGAAAGCGTGGCATCTAAGTTCTAAACATGAATTGTTTTTTTCCATTACCAAAAAATAAAATAAAGAGAAGACTGAGGGGGATGTGTGGGGTAGGCGCCGGCCCTGCAGCCTCGCCGAATTCAGAGTTCGATAACGACCCATTTAATAAAATAAAAACACGACTTCTATTATTAAAAGAATTTATTCAAACACTTTAATATTCTTTTGCAAAAGATGAAGCGAACCTCCCAAAAAAAAGTCAAATCATTGCTACAATTAGAGTATTTGGGGAACACTAGCATGTTATTTTTACTCCCAACATTAATGAAACTCACTCAAACTCTCTATATAAAGGGGTTGCCTCTCCCTCTCATTTTTCATATCAAACTATCAACATTTCATAAGTCACAAATATTCCATCCTATTCCTACATCTTACCACAAAACCTACAAAAAAAAAAAAACTTCATTTCCTCTTTGAAAAATCCAAAAATGATTTCTCTAATGTGTTCCCACTCTCGTTTATGCATGGCTGCCCTTGTTTTCTACACTTGCCTATACATCCCAATCCTTCACCTGAAAAATGCTCTTTTCTCAATACTTTGCTTCGTCTTCCCCTGGTATAAAGTCGACGATCAAAGCAATTGCTGCGACGTTAACGTTTGCCTTCCGGTGGCGAGATTCGAAGATTTGAAACTCGGGGAATCCGAGGAAGTTTGTTCCATTTGCTTGGTGGAGTTCGAGAGTGACGACGTTGTTAGCCAACTCCAAAGATGCAAGCATGTGTTCCATATGAACTGCATTGAGAAATGGTTGGAACGTGATCAATTTACTTGCCCACTTTGCAGATCTTTCTTGTTTTCTAATGTCAATTCTTCTCATGCAAAGTGCGGAACCAATGATCCACATTCATCCTCGGCCTCCAACCTTATTTCTTCTTGGCTTTCATGTTAATGATTTTCGTTTCCAATTTTTCCACCCAAATTAATTGAGATTTGAGAGTATGTACATTATTTCATATATATCATATATGAGAGCTAGATTAGATATGGTCCATATGGAAATAGCTGCATATCTTTTTGCCTCTTGATTTATGCAGGCCAATATTTCTATGTAAATTATTTGAAGAGTTGATTAAAGTTTATTTTTAATTCCTAACTATGGTTCATATATATTTTGGTTTGAGTTTGACAATGGCACAGATGTCTTAGCTAGGCTGCTAAATTTCTAAAGTCAACGGAGGGGGTTTCAAATTTTCAATAGTATATACTAACTATATAGTATATATTTCTGTTGCAAATCTAGCTAGGGTTGATTATAATTAGAAGCAACCCATGGTCAACCCATCATAAATCTAGCTATAGATTGGTATATATATGATCACGCTTTTCTTTTTTAATTAGTACTTGAAATTATCAGAATTTGAACTTAAATATATTTGTAAAATTCGTAGGTGAGTTAAAATCTTACTACTATATAAAATCACGAACTCAAAAATTCTAATTGGGAAATTTCATAAATACCCTTAGTATTTTAGTATAATAATTTTTAATTGGTGTTCTTTTTAGTCTTTAAACTTTTTTATTTATTAATTATGGAAAAATATTGTAAATCCTCTCATAAATATTTTTCTATTTATAATTTATATTTATTCATTACTCATAATAAATTAAAAAATTAGAGAGGTCTTAAATATAATAACTCACAAATTAATAGTACTATAACATAAAATTATTTAGATAAAATAAACCTAATATAAGCCTAAATCAAGTCCCCAAAGCCGTCTCTTCTTCTCCACCAATTTTGAGACTCCTTGTTTACACCATTTTTAGACCCTTGGATCAGAACAATATAACTGCCAGGATTAAAACAAAATTCCAATTAGCTCCAACTCCTTCCAGCGTTCCTTCTCTCCCTCTTCCTTTCTTAATCGCTTCGTAAAACTCTCTTCACAGTTTTACCCATCGCCAAAAATAATTCAACGCTCTTTCTTTCATTCTTTCTCACCACAAGCTCTATCCTATACAAGACTTTCTTTAATTGCAACTTGCAAGTCAAACTAAAAAAACAAATCACTATTCAGATTTGCTTGCTACTCTTTTCTTTGTTACCCAACTGGAGTATAGATGAGATATTTGATTTCAAACAAAATCATATAAATTGTTGGGGGGTTTTTTTTTGTTCTTTTGGCATTAAAAAAGATTGATTTGTTGTATTGACGAATGATTCAGCACCAAAAAAAAGAGAGAAACTTTGCAACGTGATTTAATGGTCTTTGGTTTATGCCCTTTTACCTCACCTTCTTTTCGCTCACTAACGTATTTCCCTCCCAATAGGCAACTATCCAGACCATAATCTCATGGTTGTTGGGTCAAGGAAGTTAAATGAGATTTGAGCAAAAGATTCCTCGGTAAGGACTAAGGAGTGAAGGATTAGAAGAAATGAGTCTTGCCTTCAATGAATAAAGGATGAGAATCATGAAAACCCATCTTAGGACAGCCATGAAAATGGATACATGAGATTTGAGGAGAGAATCTTAGTTTGAAGACAGAGGTATAGTGAAGAAGGAAATTATGGTTTTTGTAAACAATATCAAAATTCCTTCTACCACCATCAAGTATATCTAATCCTTGATATGAATTGTGTGAAAAATATTGGGTAATTTTTTGAATCGGTAGCTTAGTTGCTGTTTCTTTCCCACTATCCTCTCTCTTCCGATTCTGCCCATTTCTCTCCCATTCTAAAGAAGGCTAAAACGGTAATCACAATGTTCTTCTTAATAATTTGTTATCATATCATTTCCTTTCTAATAATTGAAATATAATTATGGTAGTAAACTCAAAATATTCCTGGTGCCATCAGGCATTTGGCCTGGTGGTAGAGTACTGGACTCTTAATTCCAGCCTACCTAGACCATGGGGTCTTGGGTTCAACTCTCATGGAATGTGAGTTTGTTTGTACTTTGTTTCTTTATTTGGTAGGTAGGTAGTTTATTTATGATATAGTTTCTTAGATGTTTGGGCATAGAGATTTATTTGAATTGTAATGAGATTTCACTGGGTTTGTTTGTTGGGGAAGGGGTTTGTTGGCTCATAGATTAGCGTTTCGATAATGTAGCTAATCATGTAGCGGTGTATGAGTCTTCATGTGCGTTTGTAATCCCAGTCTCTTTAAACCAAGAAATCAAAATATTCTTTCCTAATATATATATATATATATATTCCTGGTCCTTTGCCCTCTTTTGAAATTCTCGCAAGGATACTTTTGTGTTCTGTTTGCTTGAGGAAAACGAAAAAATCCCATATTACACCATTATTTTGTCGAAAGACATTCCGCCCTTTGATTTTTTAATAACACACGTGTATGCATCTGAAGATGGACTACATATCTGATCCTTTTAATGGACTGGAGAGGAGCCAGATCCCTTTAACTAAAGGCCCCCTTTGACAAAGCGGTGGGATGAGAAGCACCCATGAAAAAGCACCTTTTCACCGCAACGTTATATCAAAGGAATTTTTTGGGGTGTTGCGGTGAGGTGCTTTTTGTAAGCTAAAAGTAGCTTATTTTCATTGGAGGTTGAAGCTGCTTTTGAGTGAAGCTGCTATTACTCACCCCAGCCACTACTGCTTTTCACCTCACCACAGGGAAAAGCACAGAGTTACCAAAGGGAGCCTCAGAGTTACCAAAGGGAGACTATGAACATTTAGTTTGCTAGATTATCATAATTGCAGCAATTAGATTATGCAGCAATTAAAAGCTTAAGCTTGGAGCAATAAATACCATATTGAATTTTTTTTTACTACATATACCATATCGAAATTGATAAAATATGAAAAGCAATGTAAAAAAGTTTTTCAAAAAAACTTACCAATTTAAAAATACAAATCGTTGTATAATTTGGGTCTGCTTTTTTGTAAAAAAAAAAAAGAATAATCAATTTATTTCAAGATATGTCCATAAGGGGACACCCCAGTGATTAAATCTTGGGACTTCATGCAAGAGGTTTCAGGTTGAATCCTGGGATATTGGGCGGGGTGGGATTTGGGATAGGAGAGGACAACCTTCTATTGTGTAGCCCATTTAAATATCATGTTCACGAGTAGCAAAAAAATTATTTCAAGATAATTATCTAAAATAAATTAAATAATTAGATGTATTATAAATAAAAAATAATTATGAGAAGTAAATTATTAATTACAATTATGGTGGATTATCTTTCCATAATTTTTTTAAAAAATATAGTGAATTTACAATATCTTTCCATAATTAATAAAAAAATTTTAATGACTAAAAATAATATTAATTAAAAAATTATTATAAAATTAACTACATACTATACGTTGTTCATCATCATCATAAGTTTTTTTCTTTGTATATAATCTTAGATTTTAAAAAATGGTAACCTTCACCATTGTTGAAAGTTTACTAACTTGCTAAGGATATAAGATTATTCAATTTATTGATAGCATTACAATTGTTATAATAACCTCAAAATCATTATTTTTGTAACCTTATTTAGATAAGAAAATTGGTTCATTCATTAAGGCCACTAAAATTTTTGAAGATGTAAGGTTACTAAATTTCTTGATATTATCATAATATTTTAATAACTTTTGTATATATAGATCTTTGGGTAAACTTAAATAATAAAATTGGTAACATTTTATTAGCTTTTTATAATTTCCCGAAACTTGAAAGCATATAAAAGATGGAATTATCTAGAAAAATTTTGAAGATGATCAAAGGAGAAAGTTGGGGTGGGAACGTATGAAGTGGAAGGAAAGAAAGTGAGAAAGTCCGCCAGAAGATGATCTAATGCACATATTTTCCCCAATAAACAATGAGGAAGATATAATAACGCAATTGACAAAACATAGAAATCGATCTAACAATCAAACCAAAATTACATAGGAAGTTTTATCAAAATAACATATTGAGGATATCATAGTTTCATTTTCATAGGAAGGTTATCGAAATTTCATGATGTGGTTATCAAAATTTTCATAATGCGGTTACCAATTTTATTGTGTGATTATCAAAATTTCATAGTGTGGTTATCAAAATTTCACAGTGTGGTTATCAAATTTTCATATTAGGTTATTGAAATTTCATAACGAGTTTATCAAATTTTCACAGTGTGGTTAACAATATTTCTACGTTAGCATGAAAACAACTACAAAAATGACATAGAAATATATTGAAAAATTAGTACAAATTAAGTTTGCCTTCATTACATTTGAATAGAGTTTATTGGAAAGTGTACTCGCCAAATAAAGCAATCTAAGAAGCCTAAAACCTCAACCTCCTGATTTAGCACGCTTGTGCGCAAAACGTTATTCTCGGGAAAACGCTAATTTCAAATACATTATTTGCAAAACTAATATTCAAATGTTGTGTTTCAAAGTGAGTAACCTCATTGGAAAGTGGGCTAGGCAAAAAAAACTTTCTTCAAAACCTAAAACTTGAACTTCACGATTTTGAAAAAAAAAAAAATTTCTTCAAAACCTAAAACTTGAACTTCACGATTTTGCATGTTTGTACGCAAAATGTTGTTTATGAGGAAATATTCATTCCGAATGCGCTATTTGTGTAATGCTCAGATGTCGTGTTTCGGAGTTAGTAGAACTCATTGGAAAGTGGCTTGCCAAACAAAACTTTCTTCAAAACCAAAAAGCTCAACTTCACAATTTTGTGCGTTTGTGCGTGAAACATTATTTACTTGAAAATGATTAGAATGATTTTTTTTGGAAACCAACGCTCTAATGTCATGTATAAAAGTCAGTAGAGCTTATTAGAAAATTGGCTCGCCAAACAAAACTTTCTTTAAAGCCTAAAATCTCAACTTCATGGGCGAATAAATACAACTCTAAAATGTCGTGTCTCGAATTGTTACCAAAATTACTTATCATTAGATGTTATTGGATTTGTTGGTGTAAAGCATTTTTCATAACTACATAGCTTTTTTAGTAACTGTGTATTAGTATAAATTTGATAGCATCCATTGTTGATGAAATTGTTAACTAATGAAAATTTATTGAATTTGTTGGTTCGCATATAGCTTTTTATAATGTATATATAAATTTTCTATAACTAATTACTGTAAATTTGATAACTTCTATGAAATATGGTTAACGAAATTTACTTATAAAGAAAAATGGTTGAATAGTCACTTTACCCCATGTACTTTACAAATTTAGAACAGATTGCCCCCTAAACTTTAAATTGTGCTACTTTGCCCACTGAATTTGCAAAATCAGGTCAATTTACCCCCTGACTTGACGATTGACTAATGGATCTGTTAAATTCCACGAGATTTGTTGACGTGGCAAACTTATGTTGACGTGGCTTTTCCACGTCAGGCTCATGTGGGTGCCACATGTCCTGATTTTCCAAATTCAAGGGGAAAAGTGATACAATTTAAAATTCAGGAGGCAATTTGTCCTAATTTTCAAAGTTTAGGGGCAAAGTGGCTATTCAGACAACGAAAAATTGATGAGTTCATTCCTGATAATTGTTAGGAATTTGGACAAATTTAATCTTTTTAAAATTAACAAAAAGATTATATTACACAACAACATGTAATTTAAAATCAATTTTCATAAAATTTTAATTCCACGTGTGAAACATGTGGCAAAGTACTAGTTTAATAAAAAATCCGTATATGACTTATATCGTTAATTTTTTGAAAATGACATTATTTACCATACTCCTAAATCGGGGAAAAAAAATTAGCCAGGGGATCAGATGAAGGGCATAGCAAACAAAAATTAATTAAAGGAGTGTGGCAGGTGGATGATAGCAACAAATTTCATGCTAAATTTTGATGAGCCGTCCAATTAGTTTGTTTTTGGTGTATCAGGCTTAAAAATATTTCTTTTTTAATTTTTTTTATGGAATTAGACTTTAATAGATATTTTATAACAAGCATAAATATAAGTCAATGAATATACATACAATAGCATTAGTGTATCTACAGGGTGCATGATTCCAAACACAAGCCTGCAGGCTTTGGTTCAGAAAATGAACTAATGTATACCTAAAAAAAAAAAAAGAAAAGAAAAGAAAGCAAATGAACTAATTAAATGTTTCCAATGAGTAATTATGCTATATTTTTTTTAGCTAGAGGAATTAATTATGCTATTTTAAATTTGCGACACAATTAGACAGGATAAATATTTGATAATAAATTTTTGTGGGGTAAAAACTATTTTTGACATAACTAATAACACCTACAAGAAATTTTTAACTTGTTGATACTCTTGGGTGAAATAAAATTAAAAGGATAATATATATTGTGATGATCATATGGTTGCAACTTGCTTTGCCTCAAACAACATTTTTTCCCTTGTCCTTCTGCAACAAATTGGGTCATGTTGACCTAAAATTGTATATTTTGATTTGATGATGGAGTGTTCCACGCTTTAATTATTTAATGATGTATATAATCAAGTCAAAAAGTTGTTTTCTAATAATAATTATATATATATATATCTATTTAATCTAAACTAGGGTTTAAGATTTTGTTTCAAATTTATTTTATGTTATATTACTTTTAGAACTATGTATGCAAATTCAGTAATCTTTGATCAATGATGAAGGTACCAATTTTTGTTAACCATGTTTTATAATTTTGATTACCATCAAGGGCAGATCCTTGTATATCCATGAGGGGGCCATGGCTCCCAAAAACGAAAAAATTCCTTAGTAGCATTTATCATTTTTATATATGTTTCACTTGACAATTTTCAGTTTGGACCCCCTAAAATTAAATTTTTTATAGGTCAATTTATATCGACCCCTCAAACTTTGTTATGAAATTTTGATAACCATTTCAATATCCTTTTGAAAATGTGTCAAGACTAAGGACTTGTTCAACGATTGTTCATTGGCTAGTTTGGCTATGACTTATCAACTTTCTTATTAGTAGTAATTTTTATAAATTGCATAATTTGCTTTTTTTAATTGTATTTTACATAGAGAATAAGCGTTAAGCAAATCTATTGATCAAATATGTTGTCTTATGAGTAATTAATTAACCTTCATTATTGTTGAAGGGTGAAAATTCGTCAATTGAGAACTTGCAACAATTATTGTATAGTGATTCTTTTACTATAATAATATGGGTGAAGCAAATTATTTTGGCGTTAAAAAAACGAAGATCATTAAAACACACACAACACCAGATTTAATTTCATTACTCAAACGGTCTTTAATCAAACCACTAAGCAAGCAAACATGCGTAACAATTTTATCTCCAAAAGAATCCTAACTGTTTTAATTAAAAACAAAAAGAGAAACACTCAAATTGTTAGTTCAACTGATAAGTGCACCGTGCATATATAAACCGTGAGTTCCCCATTCAAGTCCCACTATTTATTTAGATTTAGGACTATCAATCTATGTTAGAAAAATGGGTCCTATTGGGGTGCATCCAGTAGGAATTGAACCCGAACGACACTCCCTGGTGAAGTGGGAAGTGATCTATACGGGGCACATACCACCAGTCTGAAGTCGCATAGATGATTAGCTAGCTGGCCTAAATTCATTGTATGGTAAAATATGAATTTGCTCATTTAACCATTGTTTTATAATAACCATTGTCTTATAATAGATGATTGATCGATTCTATAATAACCATTGTTTTTTAAATCGGACCGGATCTGTTGGTCCGATCGGTTGAATCGGAGGCCTATCTGGTCCGGAAGATATAGGCATTTCCGGTAAGTCAATGATCGTTACTGACTGGTTCAACCGGTGATTGAACCGAAAAAACCGGACCGATTTTAATAAAGGTTGACTAAATTCAAAATTTAAATTTTGAAAATACTTTTGTTTGTGTTGAGATTTGAACCCATAACATAGTAAAAAAATCACAAACCATTTAACCACTCCACCACAAAACTTTTTATGTCATTGTTATGCAAAAAGTTATATTTATTGTATATAAAATTCTTTTTTTAGTCTCAATTGCCCTTAATGGATCGGATCGGCAGTTGAACCGATCGGACCGAAGACGGACCCCTCACCAGTTCCCTTGCCAGTCCAATTTCAAAAACCTTGATAATAACTCTCACGGATCTTGTTTCATGGTATCACTTTCCATTTTATGGTTTCAGTTGTACCTCTAATTTATTTAAATTACAAGTGGATCGGCCCGCGCTGGCACGTCAGGCGTTAAGAAATCTATTAACATTGAGTATATGCCCTAAAATTAGTAATAATCAGTAAATATTTGTTTGTACATGGACAGGTGCAATAGCTTCAATTTTTGTTTCCTCCTCTAAAGTGTGTAGCACTTAAACAGAAACTAAGTTTACTCTCTTCTTCATATGGACATGAAAGGCCTGAAGAGAGGTTAAAATTCTAGATAATTAAGGGGGATAGGATTTATTATAACATTATAACATTATGTGAAAGGAAAGGATAATTACAAAAAAGGGCTCCAGGGCAAGAACTGGCTAGAAACTAACCTAGGATCTTTTTAGTAATTTGGCAAGTGAGAAAAGACAGAAAAGAACAAAAAAAGTTCAAATGGAGCCTCCTCATCGATCCTCAAAAGGGGCTTTTGGTAAATTTCCTAGGTCTTTCAAATATCATGTAGTATATATATCCCTACATATATCTATTTATTTGGCCAAATATCTAATTTGGGTCTAAACGTGTGCCAACTTGCTCAATTTGAATCCATGCCTTTAAAATGTAACAATTTGGGCCTAAACGTTTCCAAAACCAACCAATTTGGGACTAATTTAGACAAAAATTTGGAATTGAAGTCCACGCTCTGTTAGCACACGTTAGTGAAAAAAAAATACGCGTCCACCTGGAATTTTTAGCCACCAACTTGAGTCTAAACCTTTCAGAAGTTGCTCAATTTGAGTCTAAACCTTTCAAAAGTTGACCAATTTGAGGCTAAATAGAAACGGTAACCACACGTGCGCTTCACAGCCAGAGCACCGTCTAATTTAGGCCCAAATTGGTTGATTTCGATAATGTTTAGACTCAATTTGGTGCACTTTAAAACTTCAGGCACAAATTGAGCAAGTTTGGAAAGGTTTAGGGCCAAATTGGACATTTGGCTCTATTTATTTCAATCTTATAAGTAATTAATTTTAAAATATATAAATTTATCAACTAATTTATAACCATTTTTAAAAGTAATTTTGGTGACTATGTTATGAATAATGTAGGGTACTCACTCTGTCTCCAAATATAAGTCTCCTTCTAGAAACTTTATTTGTCCCAATTTATAAGTCCTATTATATTATCAAACTCCATGCAACATTCATAGCTTATTTCCAAAACTACCATTGCAAGTTGTAGTAGTAATTAAGAGAGTGAGTGAGGGAGAGAGAATGGGGCAAAAATAGAAGAAGGTAAATTTCGGCTAAATGTTCAAATTGTTCCCTAATGTTTGCAAAAATATCAAATAAGGGTCTAACCTTTTAATTTGGTTAATTAAAAGATGTTAGGGACTTAAATTGACTTTAGGGATTGATTTGAGTCGATTTTGCAATTTTAGGGACTGATTTGAGCCCATTTTGTAACGTTAGGGACTTAATTAACCTAATTAGAAAATTAGACCCTTATTTGAGTATTTTCGCGAACGTTAGAGACCAATTTGAGCAATTAACCTGAAAACTCCTAAAATTTTGAGTTCTGCCAAAATTTCTTAATCTCAATGATATAATTAAAAATAACTTATATTTAGGGACATATGGAATACTCCCTCTATCCCATTATATGCATCTACTTTAACTGTTTCACACAGGACAAGAAATGTAGTTATATTTAGGAAATTTATGTTATTTTTTATTCATTTCCCATTTTACCCTCTATACCTCCTTCCACTCATTCTCTTTCCCCTCATAAACCATCAAGTAATATTGTAAAGTAAATGAGGGTAAAGTGGGAAACTAACCATTTAATGCTTTCTAGAAATTGTAAGTGGACACTTATTTTGAAACAAAATTTTCTTTCAAAAGTGGAAACATATAATAGGACATAGGGAATATCAAATTTATAGTATCAATTACTTAAAATGCTATATAGACATATTATTAAAAAAGTTACATGTACCATCAAACTCGGTACTCTTTAAGCAATTTCGGTAAGCACCTCATAAATAATGGGTATCAAATTTAAAATTTAGGTTATTACGTTTTTCAACAAACTAAGTAATTAAATATTGTAAATTTGATAATCTCCATATAATAATAGCTCTCTTTTAAAAAACAAATTCCAATACTTATTATATAATTATATATACGTAATTTTCTTGAATTTTAATTTATTTCTTTCATTTATCTTCAAGGATTAATCACTTTTTTTCCTTGGTGAAATATTAGTGTAGTATATGTTTGTGTTTGAAAGGAGTGGTAATACTAATTTTATAAACTTTTCTACACTTTTTCAAAGTAAATAGTTTAAAGTTTAATGGGGGTATGTCTATTAGATATTAAGTAAATTAGATAGCTTAAACATTTACTTAGGCAAAAAAAAAAAACATTTACAATCAACTTAAAAGATAATACGTACCTTTGTACTTAAAAAAATATAATGTAAAAAAGCTGCACTTAAAAATATGACAGGTATTTTAAAATATAAAAATACCGCAATATCCTTCGATCAATAGAAAAAGAGAAAAAAAAGTATGTCACGTGTTTTCAAGAATACTTTCTCACTTACTGTAATCCTATAATATAATCCTATACAAACTTCCCCAACATTTAAGTAGTCGTCATGGAAAAGAAATCAAGAGTCATACAATAGGGAAGAAGTAAAGGGCGGAAATAGCTATGGTCATTTCTTTTTTTCGCGAAGGTGAACTGACCCATAGAGAAAACAAAAATTGACAAGGTTATAATAGAAAAAATATATTATTTCATTTGCTATAGCAAAAATTGGCTAGATTATAATAGGAAAAATATATTATTTCATTTGCTATATCCATGCTTTTCAGTTTAGATCGTTGGCTTTTAATTTGTAGGGTGGCTTTAAATTGATTTCTATGTTCTGCCAATTCGATCATTATAATTTCCACTTAACACCTTACATCAAGGTTGTAAATTTCGTATCGGACAACATTAAAAAATGATATGTGCATGTCGGTTTTAAAGGTTTTAGGATGTCGTTCGGATTTCTTGGATTGATAAAAATATCTTTAATATATACTATGTATGTAGAAAAATATTGTCATTTATAATATGCAATCCATTAAATATTTTCTATACTAATATTTAACGTTGTAATAAATTTAAGTACAAATAATAAAGTAATTACATATATATGTTAGTAACATCAGTTCCACGATACTATAGCTTTAAAATTTTTTTGTACTATTTTATATCTAATATATATTCAAATTACTATATACAAGTGGTTCGGTTCGTGCTGACGCGTTGAACGTTAAAAAATTTAGATTGTTTAAAAATTACTTCTATTGAAACATGATCTAAAATTTATTACATATTTCTAAACAACAACTATTAATCTATAAATGAAAAATTGGATTTGCTTGAAACATATTACATCATCTAAATTGTAAAGCTTGCTTATATATCGTCTACTGTTTAAAAACATACAATACCTAAATGATTAACCTATTTTTTTTATCTAGTATCACAAAAATTAAAGTCTATGCCAATTGGAGAAAATAATTGCATGTCTTAAGCCATTCTAAATGAACTTGAACTAAGTAACGATTAATTCCACTTCTTTATATAGTTAATGCAAAGTTCTATTTAATTTAAGAAATAGTTAGTATAGATGAGGGATTAATTTTCTCTATATCACCAATCATAGATTATTTAGCTTTTTAATACACTAATTCCCAACAATAAATACGTCCACACTAATGACTTCCCAAAACGGTTTCAAAGGACTTGCAATTACCAAAATGACCAAATAGATAAAGGAAAGATAAAAATTTAGTTTGGACTTTTCTATAATTTACCAAGTATGAAAAGACAAAAAAGGACAAAATGCTGGCTCCTCAATCAATCCTGAGTTGGAGCTTTTAGTAATTTCATTGGGTGTTTCAAATACTATTTAGTATATATATATATATATATATATTCTATATAATACTTTTTTACTCAACTCTTAAATTATTAGCGTTTTTCTTTTTCTTGCAAAAGACATTAAAAATAAATTTGTACTAAAAAGATAGAAGGAATTAGTACGTTGGGAAATAGTTTTTTTTTTGCTTAATGCCCAAAATCCCCCCTAAAGTATCACAAAAATGACACTTTGCCCCATAATCTTTTTTTGGTCCAACTTTGCCCCCGAAGTATAAAATAAAGGACACTTTGCCCCCTGCCGTAACAGAATTCAATCATGTGCGTGCACGTGACTAACGACTCTGTTAACTCGAGGTTTTTTGCTGACATGAAATTTCCATGTCAGCCAAAAAATGGGCCCCAACTGGATTTTTATCAATTTCTGGAGGATAAAAAAAGGTGGACGTGGGTCCACTTTTAACTGGCAAGGAAATTTCACGTCAGCAGACAACCTCGAGTTAATAGACCCGTTAGTAACGTGCATGCACGTGACTAAATTTTGTTCCGACATGGGGCAAAATGTCCTTTTTTCATAGTTCAGGGGGTAAAGTTGAAAAAAAAAAGTTAGGGGGCAAAATGTCCTTTTTGTGATACTTCAGGGGGATTTTGGCCATTAAACCGTCCTTTTTTTTCTTACTTTGATTTTATTCTTACAAATTACTATAGACAAGTGGTTCGGTTCGGACTGGTGCGTCGAACGTTAAAAAATTTAGATTGTTTAAGAATTACTTCTATTGAAACATGATCTAAAATTTATTACATATTTCTAAACAGCAACTATTAATCTATAAATGGAAAATTGGATTTGCTTGAAACATATTACATCATCTAAATTGTAAAGCTTGCTTATATATCGTCTACTGTTTAAAAACATACAATACCTAAATGATTAACCTATTTTTTATCTAATATCACAAAAATTAAAGTCTATGCCAATTGGAGAAAATAATTGCATGTCTTAAGCCATTCTAAATGAACTTGAACTAAGTAACGATTAATTCCACTTCTTTATATAGTTAATGCAAAGTTCTATTTAATTTAAGAAATAGTTAGTATAGATGAGGGATTAATTTTCTCTATATCACTAATCATAGATTATTTAGCTTTTTAATACACTAATTCCCAACAATAAATACGTCCACACTAATGACTTCCCAAACCGGTTTCAAAGGACTTGCAATTACCAAAATGACCAAATAGGTAAAGGAAAGATAAAAATTTAGTTTGGACTTTTCTATAATTTACCAAGTGTGAAAAGCAAAAAAAGGCAAAAATGTTGGCTCCTCATCAAT
>AWUE01012024.1:0-25403 GCA_001974825.2 Corchorus olitorius | reverse complement strand
AAGAAATCACCAATTTTGTTGAGGGCGACTCCATGAATAGCTAGGAATGACAATGCCATCTTTGTTGCCGTGAGAGGTTGATGCAATGGATGCTTTCGGCATTGATTAGCATTGTTCTCATCTCGCCTTTGGAAAGTGTCCTCGTGTTGGCAAATCTTCTTATCCTCCAGAAAGAATTGATCCATCTTAATCTCCTCAAAGTAGTAAGACTCAAGAAGCTTGTAGATTCCCAAGAAATCTTGATCTTCATGTTTTAAGATTTGGTTATCAACAAGATTCAGCACATTTAATTCTTTCAGCTTAGGATATCCGAGTTGCTCATCGTCTGGTGGCTCTTCTATGGGCTCTGCGAATTTTGGGATGTCCATCTTAATATCTTCTTGTGATGCCTCTGATTCTTTTTGCTCAATCTTGGGGACTTCTTTTGGTAAAGCTTTAAAGTTGCTTGGTTCAGATTGGACAGGTTCTTCCCATGATGATGTTGCCTCGATCGATGCTTCCTTTGCGCTTTTGGCCACCTCTTCTTCAATTCTCGCCTTCTGCTCCTTAAGAGTTTTCAAAAAGAAAAACTCACTATCCAGATGACTTCCACCACTGGCTATTTCTATCTGGTACATACTAGAAGGTTCTAAATTTAAATAGAATCCCCCAATAAGGATGTGCTCAGGAAGCCCATGGTTTGGGTGGCGGTCGCATAATTTGTTGAATCTCTCCCAATATTGGTGCAAACGCTCTTCTGGTAGTTGCTCGCAATCGTCGATCTATTCTTGGTCGTGGATCATTCACAATCTTGCTTCTTGCTCCGTAAGAATTTCTTGCTCTCCACTAGTGGCATCAATTGTGGCTCGATCTGAGTAAGACAACCCATCGTGGAAACTTGGAAGTAACTCCGTAGGTACATCATGATTTATGTAGAACCGGCATATTACATTGTATCTTTACAAATATTGGTACCATGTTTCACCAGGCAATTGTTGAAAAGAAAAAATCTCCTCTTGAGTAAAACACCCCATTGATTTTCCCTCCATCGAATCTTTTTTATTTTCTAGAAAAACAAAAACTCAAAGAAAAAATTAGTAGTAAAAGTTCTTAAACAAAAATTAAAAGCAGAAAAATAAAGGAAAAAATACTTTTTTTTTTGAAAACGCAAAAACAAGAAAAAAAAATTTTAATCGCAAAATCGATTTTTTTTATATCGCAAAAAATTTTTATTTCAAAAACGCAAAGAAGAAAAGAAAAAAAAATTCTTAAATTAAAAACGCAAAGACCAAGAGGAAATTCCCAGGATTAGTCTTTTCCTTCCTTCCCCGGCAACGGCACCAAAATTTATGATCGGTCGTTAGCAATCATAAAAATAATCTCCACAAAATCCTAACTAAGTAGATAGGGTAAGCAGGGGTCGATCCCACAGAGAAGGGGAGTAGACCTTATCCGAAGATACAATCCTTAAAAATCTCTCAAAAGCTTTGCGTAAAACAGGGGATTAAAAATAACAATTGAAAAGAAACCAATTAAACTAGAAAACAAAACAGAGTAAATTAAATCTAGATCTATGGCAATTAAGAAAGAAAACAATTAAAAGGCATACTTCTTCTCCAATGGTAGAAAACAATTAAATTAATTATGGGTCATCGATTTAAAAGATAAATTCAATATTAAATTCATGATGATAATTGGTCTAGGGAAAATCCTAACATGCTATTTAGATAAGATTAGCCGTCAAGCCTTAAATTACCCCTTTTTCCTCCTAACTAATCAATTAGCCGTCAAGCCTTAAAGATTTGCTAGGAATCAAAGCATTAAGATCAACTTTTATTAGTTCTTTCACACATGCTTAATAAATAAAACCATACAACAACCAGATAAATCTGATCGCTGGCATGCAAACCCAATTAACCCGCTGGTGAGCGCGGTTAACTTGCTACATGCAATCAAACTCAGGCGTCAACCGTTGTTGTTTGATCTAGCCAACAATCTCTCAAATTAGCTCTTTAGCGGCCGCGTAAATCAATAAAAATCAAGATTGTAGAATTAAAACAGAGTTTAACATGCTATCTATCAAAAATAAAATACCAAATTATAAGAACAGAAATCTCATCATATTAATTGATTGAATTCACCAAAGGATTAGAAGTATTAAGAATTTAGCTCCTCATGGATTTAGGAAAATCCATGAGAGGCTTACGAAAACTTACAGAACTCGAAGGGGGGCGAAATCTCCTCTTGAATAACCTAGGGTTGTCGTTTCTCTCTATGCAAAGAGAGGGTGGCGGCACCCTAACCCTAAAACTAGAAGAAAAACTAGAACTAGAAGAGAAAAAGAAGAAGAGAAAATTATCTAGATATTGTGTATGTAAAGTATGTGATTTGTGTTACAGGGGGTGGCTATTTATAGTGGAAATAACCCTAGGAAATCCAATTCTAAGTAGGATAGGAGTCTAGGACATTTTTAGGGTTAACTTAGACTCCGCGTTAGCTTAAAAGTCTTCCTAGAACCAAAATCCTAGTCAAAATAGGATCCTGAAAAATTCTGGATTCGTGCAGGGACTTCGACGACATTGTTGGGCTTGAAAACGGCAGAACTGGGTCTTGAACTTCAAAGGAAAATTGTAGATCTCGGAGTTAGCTTTCCAACGCTTACTCACGGGCCTAAAACGGAAAAGTTATGATTTTTCTACCGAGACTGCGTTGAATTCCTAATCCTGTTAGGACTAGAAGCGGGAATATGCAAGAATTGGATATTTCCTTGGATATAGGAGGCACAAATTGGGTTTTTAATTCCAATTGTAAGCTTATATGGGCTGAGTATTATCCCGTATAAAATATCCAAAATTCCTTAGCTTCCGGGCTTCTTCATGGCTTGTCTTCAATCCTTCGCAATTTAAGCTCCAATCTTCAATTCTTGCCTCTTGAGATAATTTTTCAATAGTCTTCAAATCTTCAAATTATCTTCAATAAGTCTTCAAACACGAACTTCGAATCTCCAAATCCATACTCAAAATTGCTAAGTCAATATTTGAGTAAAAGTCATCAATTTAGCTCCAAAAAGAATGAAAAACAATAAGTTTCCACTTTTCTTGTCTTCAAGATCTAAAAACACAAATACTAACAAAATAAGGTTAAATTCCACATAAAAATAGTAAAAAGCATAGGAAATGATCATAAAAATAGGGTCTTTTTTGACTCGATCACCACCTATAATAATAGGATTCTTTAAGACAAAATTAGTAATATACTTAAGATTTTAATTTTTATTTAATTTAAACATATTGGATCCACGTGAAAGTGAGGACTAGTACTATATATAAAAGTACGAATAATGGGAAACTTTATGTTTTTCGATTATACCCTTTTTTCAAATATTTTTCTAAATTGTCATTATTAAAAATTAGATTTTAGGTTTTATGTATTTACTACGCCCAACTTAATTTTTTATAAAATATAATTTTATTTTCTACAAAATATAATTTCATTTTAAAAATAAATTATAAATAAAATTTATAGTTTGATCGGACTTTGCTTATGCTAGATTTGAATTAGTATTTTATACTATCCTACAATACTAGGATTTAAGGTATAATAACTCCTAATGTTTAAAGGATACTAAATATATAATATTATTATTTTAAAAAACTTAATTACAAATTTTCAATTTTTGCGGACTTCTCTCCTGCTAGATTTTTCAATTAGTTTTGTAATAGCCTAAAAATAATAGGATTTTAACTATAAGTCTATAACTCCTAACCTAAAGATAATAAATTATTCCCTACTCTATAGAAGAAGTTGAACTTTACAGATTATCAAAATTTCATAGTGTGGCCACCAAAATTTCATAATGTGCTTATCAAAATTTCATAATATGGTTACAAAAATTTGATGGAAGGTCATTAAAATTTCATATTGTGCTTATCAAAATTTCATTGTGAGATTAACAAAATTCTGTAGGGATGTGATCAACATTCCTTATGGAGGTTATCCAAATTTCATAGTGTACCAAATAAACCTTTTGCAATATGGTTATCAAAATTTTAAAGTGAGGTCATCAAAATTAATTTTATACGGAGTTTATCACAATTTTATAGTGTGGCTAGCTATCGAAATATCATAGTGTGGTGACCAAAATTTCATAGGATAGTCATCAAAATTTCATGTATGGTTATCAAAGTTTCACAAAGAGGGTATAACAATTTCTTAGGAAGATTATCAAAATAATATAACGAGATTATCAAGATTTCATAGTAAGGTTATGTTTAGTAGGAAAAAAGATTTTCTTAAATATAAAAAAAAAATCAAGTAATCACACAACATGTGTCAATGAAAATAAGCATATTTTTAGAAAATGAAAATGACAATGGAGTGGAAATCTCAAACTAAAAATATGAATATTTTCAAATTCCACTCAATTGCATTTTCATTTTCCAAAAGCATACTTATTTTCATTGACACATGTGTGACTTCTTGATTTTTTTATTTTTTTAGAAAATGAAAATAGAAAATGTTTTATCCTATCAAATAGAGCCTAAGATTATCAAAAATTTCATAAGCATGTTATCAAAAATTCAAACTGTGTTACCAAAATTCATTGATATATTATTAAATATCATATTATGTTTACCAAATTTTATAGGAAGCTTATCAAAATTTCATTATGTGGTTATCAAAATTATATAGCGAGGTTAATAAAATTACATAGGGAGGTTATCAAAGTTTCATATGAGGTTATCAAAATTTCATAGTGAGGACCAAAATTTCATAATGTGGTTATTAAAATTTCGTAGGGTGGTTATCAAAATTTCATAGTGAGGTTACTAAAATTACATAGGGAGGTATCAAAATTTCATAATGAGCTTTATCAAAAGTACTTGTAGGGAGGTTATCAATTATCAAAATTTCATAGTGTGGTCATCAAAATTTCATGAGTTTATCAAAATTTCATAATTTAGTTACCAAAATTTAATTCTGTTTTTATTAAAAGTTTTATAGTGAGGTTATCAAAATTATATAAGAAAGTTAACACGAAGATTGAAAAATATTTCCACCTACAAATATAACACATTTCAAAATAATCTGATTCAAATGTAATTATGTTACATTTCAATCATAGTTATTAAACACGGCCCGGAGAGCGACCCGCTCGAGGCTCCGGGTCACGCGTCAGACTGTTTAACCGTCAGGTCAATCAAGTCAATGCGGGTTAATAATAATATTTTTATAAATCTTATATTTATTATTTGTATAACTAAATTATTAAATCTAATTTATAATATTATTACATAATGATATAAATGGAAATTAATATATTTTAGCATATAAAACTATAAAAAATGAATTTATTTCCATAAATTATCAATTATCCAACCATGAGCCATGTTAATTTAAATAAATAAAGTAGGATAGATGTAAAAATATGTTTTTAAGAATTTAGTACTTCTTAAATTTTGTTATTTTTTATTCCTTTTTAAGGTTTATTATATATTGCCCTTAATATATATATTTAAAAATTGAGCAAAAATGCATTTAAAATGTAAATTTTGAAGAAAAATATTAACCCATCGGGTCACTTAAAACCCGATCGGGTCACCGGGTTAATCCGGGTTTCAACGGGTTACACCGGTTTTCAATGGGTCATTTCCTTAAACGGTCCAGTTGTTAACCCGGACCGGTTCCAACTCGGGGTCACCAGGTTAAGCGGTCTTACTGCCGAGGCGGTCCGGGTTTAATAACTATGATTTTAATAATCGAATTCTTTGACTTCTAATTAGTTTCATATCTATTTAATATTTAATTTAAAATTTGCTTCAATATAATTCCAATACAGTATAATAATTTAATTCTTTTTTTAAGGACAAATAAGCTTTTATTATGATATATAAAGGTTCAGGAACAAACATCAAAAATGCAAATCCAGTACATGAAAACCAAGCAACAGCCACACATAAAAACCAAGGCAATCGAATGCATAAACAGCGCGCCATAACTAAGCAAATTGAAAATCAATCATAAACACACTCTTGGCACGTCATGCGCAACTCCACTCTTGGCCAATTCATCCGCTTCAGCTTTAGCTTCTCTAAAAGCATGACAAATTTTAAAGTCAATTAGATTCCTTTTGAGCAAAACAATATGTAAAACCCACTTCCTAAGCCTCCACGGAGTTTCATCCGGCTGCTCCACCCATTTAACCGCATTTTTCGAGTCACTCTTGATTATCAAGCCATGCGAGTCCGCCCATCTTGAAGCCGTGAAGAGCAGAACAGCCTCTCTAGCTAATGGCAGATATTTCTGCTTCATTCGATTCCATAATGCCACACGATTTGGAAACACCATCCAGACCTTCCCCGTTTCATCTTGCAAAATTCCTCCCATTCCCGCAGGTCCTGGCTTACCCCTTGCAGCTCCGTCCACATTGAATTTCATAAAGCCACTATCAGGTTTGCACCACTACACATTCCTTGTATTCCTTTTATTAGGGGAGAGCATGGTTCGGTTTCGGTTGATTTCGGTTTTATGGGTCGGTTTTATTTCGGTTTTTAATTGTGATATATTGTAACCGACAACCGCCCGATGACTATTGCAACCGCATATCACCGACCGACGTCGGCTCGGTCGGTTATGGTCGGTTATCGGTTTTATCTCTATAATCTACTACCACAAAATCAGTCATGCATTTCATCGAACAACTTAAAGGCAAAGCCTAAATCACCACTTTCTGAGCATTTCCTGTATGAAATTCACCCTCATATGCATCCCCAATACTGTATACATGCATCCAATTTCCTGAATTCACCTTCATCTCCAATTTTGGCTTTGAGCCAATTGACCAAACAACACTGCACATTTGAAGATTTAGGAGATGAACCAAGATGACTAATCTTAGCTGAGGCAATTGAGTATGAGGCGCACCACACCCTTTCTTTCTCTTATGGAATTGTTGGGATAGATGACCATCAAAGTCGATAGCTCCTGCTACACAAACTGACAATGTCAAGAAGGGGGAAACCGTTGATGGAGGTCAATCGAGTAGGGAAGTAATGCCATCTAAGCAATAAAGCAAATTTATGGGACATGGATGCTAGTGAAGCGGAAGTTTTGAAAAGGGTCAGGTTCAAAAGGGATACAAGAAGCAGGAGGGATCAATTCGGACTCCAATAAGAGGTTCTTGCTCTTGGTTCCATTGATAGATAATATGGAGGAGGAAACGTTGGTAATGAGCGATTGAGAGAAAACTCGATGAGGATTGGAATCCAGGAAGTAAAGTGAAGGCTTGGAAAGCAAAACAGAGCAAACAACCATGATATATGTCAATATTGAAATAGCAAACAGAGCAAATTGATTTTGCCATAGTGGTTACTGCCATGACTGATCATAAGGTAGGAATTATGCTTCTGGTTTAATTCTTCGATCAGTACCCAACAAAATTTAAAAATGGAAAACAAAAAATTAGGGTTCAAGGGGTTCGAAATTTTGATGAGAAATAAGAGAAGAAGTGCGACTTTTTGGGGTAATTGATTTTGATGGAAGAATACAACATTTCCAATCAAATTTGGATCAAAGAAAGGGTTTGAGGTGAGGTTTGAGGCTGAAATCAGAGGGGAGAAGCGAATGGAGAAGAAGAGAAAAACTGAAAAAGATTTCAAGAGGGAAGAGAGAAAAAGGAGAAAAAGAAATAAGGGTCGTTTTTTTTTCTAATTCCAATTATAATATATAGTATTATATAGAAAACTTAAATTAATATATTAATAATTATAAACTAAACGGAAGAGAGAAAGATTTAGCATATATATTATATATTAATATATAATTAAGACACCTCGGTCGGTGTTCGGTCGGCTTTTAGCCAAAAAAATTCTAAGCCGAGCACCGAGCCGAGCTTTTCCTGCAGTCGGTCGGTTTCAAACCGACCCTTCAAATAGCCATAGAAACCGAGCCGCCGAGCCCCAGACTTGTCGGCTCGGTCGGTCTCGGGCAGACTTTGCTCTCCCCTACCTTTTATTAACTAAGACTAGTTTTGCAACGCACGTGAAAACTAAGACTAATTTTGCAAAATACATACATATACATATGAACATATATATATATATATACTAATTTTAGCTTTCACGTGCGTTGCACGTGGCCCAACATGTTTCGATTGAATATTTTTGTGAAATTTTGATAATTTACCTATGAAATATGAAACTTTGATAACCTAACTATGAAATTTTAATAAATATTCCTATGAAATTTTAATAAACCTTCCTATGAAATTTTGTAACCTTCCTATGATTTTTGATAACCTCTCTGTGAGATTTTGTTAATCTCCCTATAATTTTTTGATATTATAGTACGAAATGTCGATAATATCTCTATAAAATTATATATCATTATTAGGTTGAACTCATCCATTTATTACTATATAAATCATTCATATTAAACTCTTCCATTTCTAGATCGAGCTCGTCCGTTCAGTCGTACAAATATATATAATTCATATTGAGCTCCTCCCTTTGATAGTATATGCATATACATATTCGAATTGAGCCAGATGTCTTGAAGGCTAAATCTGACATTCTTAGGCCCAATTCGTTAATATGGAAGCCCAAAGAAGGAGTTCAAGTCCAGTCAATAATTATGATGCAGTAATAATTCAGTCATGATGCAAGCATTGTTAAATCCTATTTAAAGGAGGACTTTACAAGAGCAGTTTTGGAAGAAAATTCATAACTTTTGACACAGAACTCAGAAAAATGCAAATGAGGTATTGTTGGAAAGAGGATTCCAAGATCTACAACTTTTATGTTTACCTCGAGACCTAATTCTGTCTTCCAAGATCTACAACTTTTATGTTTACCTCGAGACCTAATTCTGTCATTCCAGTGGATGATTTTGCCGTTAAGTTTTCTGGACATAATTGATCTTCTCCTAAACCGACTTGGAGAATGTTTTGGACGAAAATTCAGATGCTAAAGATGATGTGGAGCATTCCTATTGACCACGTGGATCCTAATTAATGAGGATAATCTAAATTTTTATTATTTTAATAATGAAATAATTAAAATATTATATAATAATGGCAATTTAGAAATATATTTGAAAAAAAAGGGTACAATCGAAAAACATAAAATTTCCCCTTATTCGTACTTTTATATATAGTATATATATAGATATATATATATATAACATAACAATTGATATTTGCTTGTAGTAAGTTAACATATGAATCAATAAATATTCTCACAAGTACAATTGATATTGTATATTTATAAATATCCTTAAAAAAATGATGGGGAGCTTAATGGAATATGAAAAAGACCGGCTCGAAAATAAAACTTGAACATTAAAATTTGAAAGTGTAATGATCAGTGACATATATATTTCCAAGTCATGACTGTATTCTCTACTAACAAAAAATAAAACATGGAGCTCGGGGAATAGTAAGATAGATAGGATAGCCCCTTGCTTCTATAAATAGGGGAACGTAGAGACAAGAGAGATCATCCAAATTAAAACAAAATCTTTGTTAACAAGTCATGGCAAAGCAAAGTGTTTTCTTCTTCTGCCTGCTAGTCGTAGCCCTACCCCTTCCGGCAGCGTTGGGTGCCAACAACTTCACCCGTAGCCTTTTCCCAGAAGGTTTTCTTTTTGGTGCTGGCTCATCTGCTTAGCAGGTTGAAGGAGCAGATCTTGAAGATGGAAAAGGAATGAGTGTATGGGATTATTACGTTAGACAATATCCAGGTAATAATTATATAAATTCAATTATTAATTAAGCCATCAGCCATGCATATTATACAGTATATATATAGTTCTAATCATTGATTTTGTGTTAAAATATGACAGACAGAATTCTCGATGGAAGCAACGGATCTGTAGCCGTTGATTTTTATCATAAATACAAGGTTTGTCCTATTGAATAGCTGCTGAACTATGTGTTAGTTTCTATCTTATAATTACAATAATAATAATAATATGTTTCAAAGAAACTTACATAAATAAGAGGTTAATTCTTTAACAAATTAATGATATGTACAGGAGGATATAAAATTGATAAAGAAGATTGGGTTGGATTCCTTCAGATTCTCCATTTCATGGTCTCGAGTTTTACCAAGTAAGCTCAAACACAAGCAGTACTAATTATATCAATTTTATTGATTTAATAGTAATTAAGTTTGGTTAAGTTATGATGTTCAAATACTTAATTAGTGCTCTTTAATCTTTAATTATGACAGAGGGGAGAGTTAGTGAAGGAGTAAACGAACTAGGGGTCAAATTCTACAATGACCTCATTGATGAACTCATTGCCAACAGTAATCAGAATCCCAATCTCCAATAAATCTCTTCTTATGCCAACTCTAATTTTTTCTCTTTACCCTAACTTTCTCTTTTTGAGCTGATGTGTGCAGAAATAACACCATTTGTAACTTTGCTTCATTTTGATCATCCACAAGCTCTCCAAGAAGAATATGGTGGATTTAATCATCGCAAATTTGTGTAAGTTAATTACCAAGATAATCACCAACTTATATTTCTTCTCATCAGTATATGTATTATATGAGTAGTAATTACTTACTGCAAAAGTTATAACTAAATAAAAAAAATTATTTAATATAATTGGAATAGGGATGATTTTGCTCAATATGCGGATTTTTGCTTCAAAACATTCGGTGATCGGGTCAAATACTGGGTGACCATGAACGAACCAAATGGGTGGATCGTTAGTCGTTACCATCCTCCAACCAACCGCTGCGTGGATTGAAAATAAGGTGGGGCCGTTTGAATTGGGCCATAATTTGATTCTTGCCCATGCAGCTGCTGCCCGAATCTACAAGAACAAGTACCAGGTTAATTAATATGCAACCACGTATATATACTAGCTAGTACAATATTTCAAAGAAACATACTCCGTATTTTAATAATCTATACTAATTATAAAATCAAGTTCTGAGTTTATGTCACGAGTTGACTCGGACACAAACTTCAGTTTTAAAAATTTTAAACAAAATAAAAACTACCCACTTTTAAAATGTGACTCACTACTAAAATATTTTAAAATTTATATTTTAAAGAATTGGTTAAAAAAAACTGCAATCTATATATTTACGAAGTTGGTTAACCAATAACTCTTCCATCTTATCCACTAACTAAACTTATAAGTTATCCACTATTAAAACTACTCTTAATGTAATTTTCTTTAATCAACTTCTACAGAAACTTCTGGCCAAAAAATAAAAACTTCTACAGAAATCTTATTTATTCATCTTTCTCTTCTCATAGTTCTGCCAAGAACACAACATGTTTAGCAGATTTTTTCCCCTAAACCAACTTCTACTTTCTTCATCTTTCTCCTCCCATAGTTCCGACAATAACACACTTTGATTGTTTATGTGGTTTAATATTCGTTTTACTCTTTTCTTTTTCGGTTCTATATTTCGTATATCTCTGTGTGGTAGTAGATTGAAGAAGCCAGGGAGAAAGGAATTGAATTGGAGTTCCAGCCAGATGCAAAGGTTGTGTGTCTATACTAATTTTCAGATGATTCAAAATCACCCCGTTCCCATTTTTATTGCGTAGATGTATCATGACTAATATATTTGACATATATATCTCTCTGAATCTTACCGAGTTTTAGGCTGCATTTCTGAGGACGCTACCTTTGCAATCCATTTCTACAGTGTGGGGTTTGTTTAGAAGATAAAATCGTCCACTCTTTTAAGAAATCTATTCTTAATTTTCTCGGAATTTATCGATGCTCGATCTTATTTGTAAGTAAAGAACACTCTTACTATTATCACTACACTCACGAAGGGAGTATAGAAGAAACCAATAATTATATATGAAAAGTTGATAAAGGAGACAGGAAGTTAAATAAGGATTTTCAATCAAGAGAAAATATCTTGCCAACATACATGTGGCACTCAATACTCTGTTTTTTTGTATATAGTTATATTATCTATATTTTTGGCTTCATGTAGTTTAAGGATGAATATCTATATATGTCTGCCTTTCTTTGAAAACTATATGAGCAGCCTATAAGAATATAGTTTTTTATAAAAATGGTTTTACAAGCATTTCATGGCAGACTTCTTGATATTTTGTCTTTCCTTTTGACGGGAGTTCGTATTAGGATTGCGAATGGATGATCTTCGTAAGTTGATTGTTGATGGCCATTCGGAGTCTGAGGATATGAAGCTTAGGTATCTGGCTCATGATCATAGATCTGTGAGGCTAGGGATGCAGACTGGTGTAAGCAACCAAATTTACAGCTTTCTATTCTGAATCTTTTTAAAAATTTGCAATAGTACAGTAGTATTGTACTTATATATTTTCCATACTCTGATGTGATTTGTACTTGCTTCAAAATACATAGATTTTGTTGGAGGAGCTACGTAAGACTAAGAATGGTCAAAGTGAAACATGTGAAGTTGTTCAACTTTTGTCGGATAATTCAAGGTCTAATGGTCAATGTCTTCGTGGTCTGAGCATTGATGATTTGGATTAGAACAGCGGCGAAGAAGAATATAAACATTTGGGTTTGTGTTTTAAATTTGTCTGTGTACTTATCTGAACTTACAGATTCTATTTTAGAAATTATGTTTATCTCAAACTATTTATTTAGTTATATTGTTGTGGCTATTTCTTAAGAAATTATATAGATAATATTTTATTAAATGTAAAATCCAACATTCACTTTTATATTTTTTTCATTTTATCTATACTAATCATGTTTTTAATTTGATTATTTTTTGGGTTTGCATACGCATACGCGTGTGCCCGATTACTAGTGCTAATTAATGTGAATTGATATCGCAGGCAACTCAAAAGGGAAAGATTGGAATTACCATAAACACTACTTGGTACAAACCATTAAATGCTACGGAAGAACAAGAAAAGGCAGCAGATAGAGCTCTTGATTTTGTTTTTGGATGGTGATTACTAATTCTAATTAATTATTCCTAATTATAATTATAAATTTCAATGCAATTAGCCTTTTGATTTCATTTCTTTTTTTTTGTTTGGCAGGTTTGTGGATCCGATAATGCTTGGAGAATACCCAAAGAGCATGCAGGTTTTGTTGGGTAACGAATTGCCAAAATTTAATGAAACTCAGGCTAAGCAGGTCAAAGGGTCTGTCGATTTCCTTGGTGTAAATTACTACAGTTCAAGCTATGCATCATATGTTCCATTTAATGAAAGCAACACCGCCAACTATCTAACTTATGCCAGAGTCACCACCTCAAGTAGGCCAAATTAACTCTCTTTTTTTAAAATAAAAACTACTTAAAGTCTTGCATTAACATTAGCCTGTATGTATTTTGTTGTTGTTGGATGCAGCTGAAAAGGATGGAGTTCCTATTGGCACACCTGTAAATTACTTAATTAATCTTCTGATCTCGTACATTTATTATTTATTGTTTTTGTTTTTATTAAGTATTTATTTATATCAATGTAATGTTCATGGCAATGCAATGATTTTGCAGACTGTTGTGAGCTGGCTTTTCCTTGTTCCTGATGGCTTGACAGAACTTTTGCTTCACATAAAGAAGAAATACAACAATCCAGTTGTTTACATTAATGAGAATGGTTAGTGAGTTAGACTCGATCACTTTTAATTAATAATACCATTTGTTAATTAAATTTTCTTGCATTGCATTTGATTTGGAAAGAAACCAAATTAATACCTTTAATATATTTGCAATGGCCAGGAGTAGCGGAAGATAATAATGCTTCATTGTCATTATCAGAAGCACTCAAGGATGACCTAAGGATAACAACCCTTGATGGGCACCTGAGAGCCCTTTTAAATGCAACCATGTGAGTAATCATATAGTATAAATCTTAATAATTAGTAGTATATATATTTTATTTGAATATGAATACTCCCATACAAAATTAAACCGATCGAGATGGATTGGATGTTGGGTGCAGGGAGGGTGCTAACGTCAAGGGTTACTACATGTGGGCCTTTTTGGATACCTTCGAATGGAATTTTGGATTTAACTATAGGTTTGGCTTCGTCTACATTGATTACGAGAAGAAATTGCCAAGGCACCTTAAAAATTCAGCTTATTGGTTCAAGAAGTTTCTTGAACATTAATAAGTGATTCCTCAGACTTCAGGAAGACCAAAAGTATATTGTATGCGTTTTGTCGTTGTTGTTGTTGTTTTTTCTTTTTCACTTGTGGTTTCCAAATCCAATATGCACACTTGTGCGCTGTGTGGTAATAAGGAAACTATGATCCTGTTTCCTCCTCTCCTCTTGAAATAAGTATAGTATTTTTCTAGAGGTGGGGAGTCGAAATTGTGGAATGCAACAAATAAAAAGAACTTTTTCTAAATAATTAGCTAAATCCACAATCGCATTTCAATGGGATGGGATGCCCGCATGAATGGTTACTCAGTGGTAATAATGAAAATATCATGTTTCCTCTTCTCTTTTCTTCTAATGGAAATAATTAGATTTCCAAGAGGTGGGAATCCATGTTGTAATGGAATTCAACAATATGATTTTTCTGATTAATTACCTATATCAACGACCGCATTTCAAAATGTTCTTAGAAACGGCCACAATGTGGGCAGCTAGGCTGATACGATCTAGAAAAATGGGTTATTGCATAAATGGTTGGCTTATCTTACTATCTTACTATTATATAAAATCACGAATTCAAAAATCCTAATTGAGAAATTTCATAAATACCTTCGATATTATAGTATAATAATTTTTTTATTTGTATTCTTTTTAGTCATTAAACTCTTTTATTTTTAAATCCAATATTTAACTTTTTAAATTTATGGAAAGATAATAATAATTAATTAATAATCCACTATAATTGCATTTAATAATTACTTATAATTATTTTTAAACTCAAAAATCTAAAATTGTAATAATTTCCGTAACTCTACAAATCAAATTTGTCGCCTCTTAATCTATAGAATTTTTAGTTTAGCTATAAGCCTATAACGTTTTTATATATTAGTTTATTAGTTGATCCACGCTTCACGATCGATGCTCCCAATTTCATAAACAAGTTGCTTCCCACTTTGCATTTTGTCATTTTAATTAGAGGAGAGCATCTTAATTCCCATGATAATAAATTTTTTTTGAGTTGCAAAAGGTTTGGTGAATACATCAAACCTGACATGTTTTTCATTCAAAGTTTTCAACTCATGTTTACACACAATTATGAATATTATTGTTATTATATTTTATTTAGATAATTAAGCCAAAGTTATCTTTTCTTTTTCTAAATAAAATAAAAAGACAATTTCTTGTCTTAGAAAAACACCGTCTTTTGATTGAGATTTTGGGTTATCAAGAGAGGAATGAAATTTATATAACCTTTATAAATTAGGTTTTTTTGAGCAAATATTAAATTAGGTTTAATATGAGATAAATTAGATAAAAGAAATTTACTTTAATATGTTTTTTTGAGCAAATATTAAATTAGGTTTAATATGAGATAAATTAGATAAAAGAAATTTACTTTAATATATACAAGTAAAAATCAATGTGAATTAGATTGATAAGTTACTTTTTAAAGCATAAATAACTCATAAAGCATTATATATACTATGGTTTAAATCATTGATTTTAAAAGATTATTCGTCAGTATACCCTTAATTTATTTTTTTTTAGAGGGGTATACAAGTGAAGTCTCATTACAATCAGAATAAATCCAAATGTACCCAAACATCTAATTAGAAATCAAAACGGTCCAGTCACAGTGCATCTGCCAGTTTAGCTAACAACTCGGCTGCAATATATCCTTAATTAAAAGATTATTAATTTAGAATTATGGGAAAGGGGAGAGTTACCTCCTATTATGTAACTCATTTAAATATCATGTTCATGAGTAGGAAAAAAAATTAAAAATTATTAATATATAATTATGCATTACACAATATACTTGTGCGTAGATTACAATTAATTTTTGGATAATTAATCACTCAATTAATTTTTGAGTGAACTAAAAATTTTCACATCAGCGATTCTTGACAACCGGGGTACAATTGTCCCGATTTTGATAGTTTAGGGGTGAAAGATTCAAATTAAAAGTTCAAGGGGAAATTGTCCCGATTTTGATAGTTTAAGGACTACAAGTTCCAAAATAAAAATTCAAGTGGGAAAATGTCCTTTTGTAAAAGTTTACAATTAATTAGATACATATTGATGCACCCGAGTTGTTAATTCAACTGGTGAGTGCACTGTGTTTGGGCCGTGAGGTCCTGCGCTAAACATTGTTATTGGGAAAACATTCATCGTTCATTTTGAATGTGTTTTTGCGAAACAAATACTCAAATGTCGTGTCTCGGAATGATTTGACAAATGGTATAATAAAAGGTTCTGAATTTGTTGGTAGATATATTAACTCAATTGGTGAGTGCACTGTGTTTGGGCGATGAGGTCTTGGGTTTAAGTCTCACAAAATGTGAGTTTAATTTTTTTTTATTTGTTTGGTAGTTTGGTAAGTAAGTTATTTAAGGTAATTTTTAAATTTTTTAAAGCATTATAATTTCAATCCCAAAAGTACAACTACGGATAAAATTTATGTCCAAACTCATCAACTTAACCTAGAAAAATTAACTATCTATATAAAATATATAAAAGCATATAATTTACATAATCTATTAGCTCTATTTTTAAAAAAAAAAACAAATCAAATCAAAATTTAATCTTACGATAATCATTATCATTATATTAATTAATTAAATATTTTCTCCAACCTATATGTACTTCAATTTTGGCCGGACTTTATGCTACAGCACAATTATTTTTATTCCTAATACCATGAGGACTTGAACAACTCTTAACCTTGAAAGGATTTAATTTATTCACTTCTTTTAGGCTAATCGTTCAAATTGGTCCCTAATGTTTGTAAAAAGCTCAAATAAGGACATAACTTTATAATTTGGTTAATTAAGTTCTTAACGTTATAAAATCGACTTAAATCAGTTTCCAACATTGTAAAACCGGCCCAAAACTGTCCCTAAAGTCAATTTAAGTCCCTAACAATTTAGGGTTTATCAGGCTGTCAATTTGACGCCAAGTACTGATTTGAGCCGATTTTACAACGTTAGAGACTTAATTAACCAAATTAAAAGGTTAGCCCTTATTTGAACATTTTCACAAACATTAGGAACCAATTTGAACATTTAACCCTTCGTTTACAAAAGTAAGCTTTTCGTTCATAGTAGTATTAATGACAAGTGAGCATTATTAACTTGGGTTATTATACAATACATTATCAATGTAAATTTTAAACTCTACAAGTAGGTTAAGAAGATGACACATACACATTTTCTTAATTAGTTTTGTTTTTGAAATTCAAAACTATTCCACATTATCAAGTAAATTTTGGACTCTACAAGCACATTAAAAAGTTGACACATATACACTTTCTTGATTAATTTTGTTTGTGAAATTCAAAACTATGCCCTAAATGACACATGTCAACCCTTGAACTCCGCATGCGCTGTATAGTATGCTAAACTCCACTGACAGTGTATTGTATAATTTTCCTATTAACTTTAGCATAACAAACTAATAACTTTAGCATTATCAAATTAGACAAAATTATTTATCAAAATAAATTTTTCCATTTATCTACTGGCTTAATAGATAAAATGGCTCTCATACTATCACCAAAGGGATAAAATGTCCCATGAACTTTTGATTAGGACAAATAAGCTCTCCAATTCTCAATTTTGGGACAATTTAGCCTCTAATTGAATGGACTTTGGTTACGTGAAATAAACAAAGTAAATGACTTCGAACTAATAGATAAAATAGCGCTCAAACTTTGATAGAATATGACAAAATGGTTCTTCAAGGGCTAGATTGTCCTAAAATTGAGGATTAGAGGGTTTAATTGTCCCAACTGAAAGTTCATGAGCCATTTTGTCCATTTTGTGATAGTTTGGAGCCAATTTTATCCATTAAACCTTTATCTATTTTGCATATCTGATCAAAGATTTGGGGAAAAAAGAAAATAAGATGAAAAAAAATGGAGGAAACGAGCTTAAATGTAGTTATTATTACTTAAGATAAAAACTTTAATAAAGAATAATTTTCAATACTTATGATAAAAAAAAAAAAAGATAGCCTTTAAGGTTAGGAGTTCATAATAATAATAATATTAATTTTTTAAATTATATAAAATAATATTTTTTAAATTTGATAAAAAAAACAATAGAGAAAATTAACTTTAGATGTTTTTCTGTTCTTAGCTCAATAATTGATGTAAGGATAAAAGAGAAAGATGTGTTATTTTATTTATTTTTCTTTGTAATGAATAAAAAACAATTCTTGAGAAAAAAAAGGAGTAAGAACAAAAGTATGATTATACATTTATTTATTTGTTTTTTTTCTTTTATCTTTTCCCCGATTTCCTAGCTTTTAAGTGGATTTTTGTTAAAATGATTTTTAAAGGGAACTTAAGCTGTTGGAAAGAGGTCAACTTTTACAAATATTGAAATTTCAATTGTACGAGAGGAGGAAAAGTATAAGGTGTAGACTTCGGTGCTTCCGTTGTGATGCTCCCACTTTTCAATGTGATGCACCCATTCAATTCTGACCATTGGATGCAACATCTATTTTCCTGACCGTCGGATACTAAAAGGTTTAACCTATTAAACCGATTTTAAAAACCTTTTGGAATGAATTCGTATGTGATAGTCCTCGTGATGGATTTTTACACATTTTTTATTCCAACTGTTGATATCAACTATACTTTTTTTACTTGATTTATTTTTTTTCTCTAACTTTTTTATTTTTTATTCTTTTATTCTTCGTTGTCTGGCTTTCTGCTTTGAGCTCTAGATCACCAATCCAATATCAAAATCATCCTCCAAAGGAAGCCAAAGCAAGAATATTGGAGATTAAGAAGACCGAATAGAGAGGAAATTGATGAGGAACCTAATTTTGAGAAGCTGGCTGCGATGTATCATCTAATTTCCATATCTGTTCATCATCTCCATTATTATGAAAAAGAAGAGTCAGTCTTTTTGTGAGAAAATTACATTACATTAGCTATAGCCCACATGAAAACAATCTGGATATGTATCCCTCGGATTTTCTGGTGCTCCACTGTCATTATTTTGTTTGCTCTTGTCTTGAGCAAGTCTTTGGAATTGGTAATCAGATTTCATGAGAGGGAAATTGAAAAAACACAGAGGATCAGATAGCCGCCTTTCCCAGATGACAACATATGTATCCACAAATTTGAGACTGTAATATTAGTAATTTAGTACTTAATTACTAAATTGCAAAGAAATTGAATTTTTCTATAAGACTGTGGTCTATTTACTAATTTAGTAATTTTTAATATCTGTACTTAATATATATTATACGAATTTAATTGGTTTAAGATTAGCATTCTTCATCAGATTGAACATAGGAAAACTGAAGATGTTATTATTGTTCGAATATATTAAGAATGGGACAATTCGTAAAAGGGTGGATCATGAAAGAGTTTTCTTGTTTTTCTTGTCCCATATGAGTGAAAATGATTGAAACAAAGTCTAGTCTAGTTGTAAAAAACAGATATGGAAATTAGATGGATACATCGCCGCCAGCTTCTCAAAATCAGGTTCCTCTTCGATCGTCGGCATCAATTTCCTCTCTCTTCGGTCTTCTTAATCTTGATTCTTGCTTTGACTTCCTTTGGAGGACGACTTTGATATTGGATTGGTGATCTAGGGCTCAAAACAGAAAGCCAGAAAACGAAGAAGAAAAGAATAAAAAAGAAAAAAAGTTTGAGAAAAAAATAATAAATCGAGTAAAAAAAGTAGTTGATATCAATAATTAGAATAAAAAAGGTGTAACAATCTACCATGAGGACTACCACATACGAATTCATTCCAAAAGGTTTTTAAAATCGGTTTAATAGGTTAAACTTTTAGTATCCGACGGTCAGGAAAATAGATGTTGCATCTAATGGTCAGAATTGAATGGGTGCATCACATTGAAAAGTGGGAGCACCACAACGGGAGCACCGAAGTCTCCACCAAAGTATAATTGTTTATGATGTTTATGGTAATTTAGTAAGTGAATTATTATTTTTCATTTATCAATTATTGTATATCCTGAAATCCTTACATTTGTAAATAATTATATAAATTTATATCTTTTTCGGTCTCATAAAATTTTGATTGATTTATTAATATTAACATTGAAAAAACATGACTTCAACATGTCAAATATATACAATCGATATCATATGAAAGAAAATCAATGATGAAGTCTATAAGGAATTAATATATGTTTTAATTAATTAAGCTAATACTCAATGAACATGCTGATATTTTTTTTTTGAGCAAACATGCTGATAATTAATACAAATAATTAATACAAATAATTTTTGTACTTACATTGTTTTATTAAAATTATAACATCTGTACTATAATAATATTTATTGCTTACAATATTTTAAAAAAAATATTTGACTAAATAATAAATATATTAAGTTACACAATCTACAACTTAGAATATATCTTAACACAATTTTCAAACGCATGTGTGAAACACGTGGCAAAAGTATTAGTTAATAATTAATGGACCGTTTCATCTACCCGATTTGCCATCTCTATAAAGTGAAAAACGATGATGTCTTTTACGTCTTAGATTTGGAGTCTTACGAATGATAAAAATAAGTACAGGAAGAGTTTTTCTCCATCTAGGGTTTGAAGTGATCTGATTCAAATTAGCCCAAATTTAATGTAACTAACGTATACCGAAGGGGTTTTTTTTTTGGTACTGAAGGTTTATACCTAATACTAAAAGATTAGAGAGAGGGGGAGAGATAAAGCCTAGAATCTGCTTGCCCTATTTAATTTGTTTGGCTTTCTCAAAAGGATAAACAAGGGGTATAATAGCCTATGAACCATAATCCAGTAAGAAACGAGATTCTCCTCCTTCCGATTCCCTTGAAACTTAGAGACTGTAGTGTAGAGTACGTAAATTGAAAGAATAACAAGCAAATTTGAACTTCTTTCCAATATTTTCACGCTTCTTTTGTTTTGCTCTGATTTCTCCTAAACCAAACCGGCTAAAGAGTAAAGAAAGCATACACAGAAAGTAACATAAAGAAAAAGAATATACAATACACACACAGATAGTATATTATATAATCATCCTTATTTATTTATTTTCTTTCTTTTCACTCCTTTCACTTTTGATAATTTACTAATAATGGCAAAGAGACGAATAGAAAATCTTGTATATCCGCAGCCTTAACTCCCAAGTATAAATAGGGTACATTACTAGTGAAGCAAAACCGGGAAAATCAACAAAATCAGTAGCAATTTTTCATATCCTTCTCGCATTAACAGCATAACAAGCAAATTTATATTCTGCCCCGTTAAAATCCCATCCGAGCACAAACACTTGAATTGTAGAAAATAATAATAGTATATATGAAAATTGTACCAAAATATGAAAATCCTCCGTCTGAAAATTTCTACCTAGTGCAGAGATTCACATCCCGTAATCCAAGTAAAAGAAAAAAAAATGCCAAAAACTTTATACAAAAACATGTGTTAAATAAGAACTACAAGCAGTGTATTAATGTGTAAAAGAATCAGATACATGTTACTGGGGTGGCTGCCAAAGCTGAGCAGAACCTCACACAATGACACGAGACCAATATTAAATCATTCTTTGTTTACATTTCGAAGAGTGTATCCCAATGTGTCACTCAAGGAAAATACTACATGTTTTGCAATTCGCTTACTTCCTCAAAATTTTTGTTCGAACGCCCCCTAAAATTTGCGTGCACAATAGCTTCAGTCACATATAAAGCTAGTAGAAAAGAAAACTGTAAAGGCATTATGATGCATACCTTCAACTTCTTCAAACTCAACTTCCTTAATCAGGTCAGCGGAGGCATTATATTCAAACCTAACAAGAAAAGAGGCATAGCCAATGAAGTTTGATGGCTACAACGATTAAATAAACAGATACCAACAGCCTCATACATGTTCACTAAAGCCAGAGAATAGTTATTATCAATATTGAATGCAAGGGTCAAGATATAACTGCAAGGAAAAGAATATCGACTTCTAGCAACTAAGTTTAACATTGAAATTATCCTACACTAGAAGCTTGAGATAGCTCTTAAATTAATGACAGGCTATCAAAAAAATATATATATAGCAGATATATATCTACTCATTTCTATAAGGCTCTCAGAGAAAACTAATGGCTTATAGATGCAAAGCCTCCTCTCTATTAGTAGAGTGGTCTTTTTGTAAGCACCTTTTAGCTTCTAATGCAGATATGATACATCTTCTCTATTTCCCCTTCAACAAGAAAGCTAATTCCTATCTTGTTTATTGCATTAGCAATCAGCATTAGGCATCTTCATCAGAATTCAGTAACGAGGAAACTTCGTTTATACAAATGCAACGCATCAAGAAAAGAATCAAATGTCCCCCAAATCACCCTAATTCCCCAATTAACCACTAGAGCTAGAATGTGAAGGTATTTGCAAATTTTTAACAACTTTAACAGCATTACTTCGGATTGTTGGTAAATCTTGATGGAAAGCCATACTAGTTCCAAACATTATGAACAACTGAATCAAAGCAATGAAACAGACCAAAAAGTGCACAAAATAAAACCAAAACAGGAAAAATAAAAATGTGAGTTAAATAAATCATCAATTCATTACCTATTGGAAAAAACCACCTCAAGTTCATATTCAGAAGCACTCTTGGTAGCTTCCACTAAGACTGTAACAATTTCAGTTTTGCGAGTGCTCGCCATAAGTATATCATACTCCGTTGGGATGACAATAGCGAAGAAATTATCGCTCAATTCACTCAAACACATCTTATCTACGGCGGCTAAAGCTATCCGGCGTTTAAGTGCATCGTTGTCAGGGTCAACAATGTAAATTGCAAAATCAGTAATCATAAGAATCCGCCGTTTCATCTTCCCTGTTGAAGTAAACTTCAACACTTTATCAGCAAATAAAACTTGCTTGTCACCTGCAGGTTTCCATTCGCATACGAAATCTTAAGTATCATTCCCAAAGTAATAATTAACATGCAATCTTTATACCGCAATTCATACTATAAATTATTGATAATACCAAAAAGAAACGCCTTTTTTTTATTCAATTGCTGATAGAAATTTAAAAAAAAAAGAAAGGGTGGGAATGGGTAACCTTGTTTCTGCAAGATCTTCATTAGGAAGGGGCGGGAAGGGACATCCAAGTAATCTCCTCTGTATTCTCTACGGAGGGAAGCTTTTCGTCTGACCTTGACTCCCATGAACGGCTCCTGATCTTCCGTCACATTGCGATCCGACGGTCTCAATCTCATCGAGTTTTCTTCTTCTTGCTCATCGTCTTCTACATCGTCATCGTACTTGGGAGTCTCCGATTCGTCGATTTGGACTCGCCGTTGTGCCTTGTAACGGTTCATTGTCTACCGGAAGGCGAGTCGGAATCGGCGGGGAGCTGTATCGGGTTTTGGGAGTTAGAGAGAGAGAGAGAGAAAGAGATAGGTGGTGACGCTGTGATTTTTTTTTTTTTCCCAGAGGTGACGGTGTTGTTCAGGTGGGCTTGTTACATAATCGCATCATGCGCCCATGGGCCCCGCCTGTGATCTGGATCCTGGTTGGGTGCGTCCTTCCCTCTCTCTGATCAAGATGAAAACTAGCTTGAATCTCAGCCGTAGATCTGAAGGTTTCTAATGATTAGCTTGATTAATTAAGAAAAAATTACTGGGATTATATATTTTTTCGGTTGGGCTTGAGCATTAAAATGTTCTTTCCCCTTATTAAAGATTAAAGACTTTGGGAGGGGAGCAAACGACCGAATTCGGTTTAATCGGTCGGTTATTACAATCAAACGATTCAAACCCACATATAAGAAATGGATTGATAGTCGACTGATCATCAAAGGAACCAAGAGAAACCGCCTAATTTCAGTTCAGTTGGTTTTCAATTGGGTGGTTGGTTTTAGGGCTGTGCAAAGGTCGGTTTCAACCGAGAAACCGACCGAATCCGATGGAAAAACGGTTGAGGCGAGACGGCTTTGTCGGTTTCGCGGTTATTTCGGTCTTGAAAACGGTTAAAACGGTTATGGAACCGAAACCGACCGAGAAACCGACTTTTAAAACGACGTCGTTTTGAATATAATATAATCAGATATAATATATATTTTTAGTTTATATATATATATATATATATATATATAACTAAAATAACTTAATAGTTAAATTCCAAAAATATATAAAGATTTCAAAACAGAAAAATATTTACCTTTTCTCTTCTTTCTCTCTTTTTCCTCCATTTTCCCTCGACTTTCTCTCTCTACTTTGCCTCCCTCACCACACCGTCCTTCCTCTGTTTCTCCGGTGAGCCGTCGCCGGAAATTCAGTTCACTTCTTCGTTTAACGGTTCTGTTATCTGGTAAGTCTTCTTCTTCTTCCTTTCTTGTTTTTTCAATGTCAAAATCAAGTTTGGGTTTTGAAGAAAACCCAAAACTCCACTGATTTTCTACTTTCTCTCCATCATGCAAGACATAAAAAAATCTTTGAATACTTGACTAATTTTTCCCTAATTTTGATAGGAGAAGCTTAAAACATCGGTTTTAGGGTTTGAAAGAATGGAAAACCCTAATGATAATGGGGATGGCGACAACAATGAAGGTAGATACTCAAAATTAGCTAAATTTAAATTTCTTAGCATTATTTATGGATGATTCTGTTGAAAAATGAAACCCTAATTTAATTTTAGGGTTAAAACCGAATCATAATTTGGGGGTTTCTACTTATTTGCTTTGTGGAATTGAATGGAATTATGTGTTACAGACTTGTGCTCTGTTTTTGTATTCTTATTGGCTTTGATAGCATTTACTGAGTTTTAAGGGTTTAGTGATGATTGCAAGTCAGAAATATGTATAGAAGACAGAAACTGGTTAATGCCTATGCCTAAACTTGTCTAATGTCTATGAAAGAACTTTGAATGATACTGTTATTACTTTGACTCATTCTGCTCTGTCATGACTCATTCATGTGTTCTATAATATATAATCTTAATTAAGAAAGCTGATTCAAGGTTTGGTAAGGTCTGCAATGGCCACGATCATTTCATTTTTAAATTTTAAGTTTAATATGTCTTGTGAGATTGTTAATTTAAAGAAGAGTAGCAAATATTCAATCAGATAATGTTTGTAGAAACTAGAAATTTTTACTACAAACTTTCATTTGATCTTCAATATCTCTATCTCTTTGATTACAAATTAAACTGGAAAACGATCAATTATTTCTTTAGATTCACATATTCTGATAGAAGAATTCATGAATACAGATCAGATTTGCTCAGACAATCTGTAAATACAAGCCTACTATTTTGTTCTATCCACTTCCACACCCCAAAAGTATTAGACAGCCTCTTAAAAACCCAAATTAATGGCTCA
>AWUE01012023.1:0-32897 GCA_001974825.2 Corchorus olitorius | reverse complement strand
AAATAAGGATAAGTCCGAGACATTAAAAGTAGTACTTACATTACCATATTCACTAGGAAGATCTAGCTTGTAGGCATTGTTGTTGATCCTCTCCAAGACTTGGAATGGACCATCTCCACGAGGTAATAGCTTAGACTTCCTCTTCTCAAGGAACCTTTCATTCCTTAGATGCAACCAAACCCAATCTCCGGGTTCAAAGATGACCTCTTTGCGTCCCTTGTTAGCATTCTTCATGTAGTTTTGAGTTTTCTTCTCAATTTGTGCTCTAACCTTTGCATGAAGATCCCTAACAAATTCTGCCTTGCGTTGCCCATCTATGTCAACTTGCACACTCAAAGGTAAACTCAACAAATCCAATGGAGTTAGAGGATTAAAGCCATACACACATTCAAAAGGTGAAAATACCAGTTGTACTATGTATGCTTCTATTGTATGCAAATTCAACATGAGGCAAACAATCTTCCCAAGTCCTTAAGTTCTTCTTAATCAAAGCTCTAAGTAAGGTAGATAAAGTCATATTAACTACTTCAGTTTGTCCATCAGTTTGAGGATGACAAGTAGTTGAAAATAACAACTTAGTACCTAACTTAGCCCACAAAGTTCTCCAAAAGTGATTTAAGAACTTAGCATCTCTATCACTCACAATCGTTCTAGGCATTCCATGTAGTCTAACAATCTCTTTAAAGAACAAATTAGCTACATTAATGGCATCATCAGTTTTAGTACAAGCAATAAAGTGTGCCATCTTAGAAAACCTATCAACAACCACAAAGATAGAATCTTTACCTCTCCTAGAACGAGGTAATCCTAAAATAAAATCCATGCTAATATGAGTCCATGGTTCATGAGGAATAGGCAAAGGAGTATACAAACCATGAGGCTTAGATGTAGATTTAGCTTGCAAACAAGTAATGCAACTAGAAACATGCTTTCCTACATCATATCGCATCTTAGGCCAAAAGAAGTGTTCATGCAATATCTCATATGTTCTATCAACACCAAAGTGACCCATTAAACCACCCTCATGTGATTCCCTTACAAGCACAAAACGCAAAGAACAAGTAGGTATACACAATCTAGATTCTTTAAACAAAAATCCATCATGCTTATAATACTTCCCAAATCCAGAATTCTCACATGCTATAAACACATCACTAAAGTAAGCATCACTAGCATATAAGTCCTTAATAAACTCAAATCCAAGAAACTTAGAATCAAGCATGGAAAGTAAAACATACCTCCTTGATAATGCATCGGCTACAACATTCTCCTTACCTTTCTTGTAGCGCACCACATATGGAAAGGATTCAATGAACTTGTATCACACACCATATGGATTGAGTTCAATTTCTCTAATGGATGATAATCCACTAGGAATTTCCTCACAAAAGTAAGCTACAAACTTCCCTTCTTGTATCAAAACAAGTCCAATTCCTACAAAATCACTCAAAAAAGACACAATATTGCTTGGAATATCTCCAGCCAAGTTGTTAGTACCCATTAGTGTATTTTGAAACAAAGGTAAGATCAAAACAGAATTCTCATGCAAAGCACTCTTAATCTCACTTTTGCTAACATACACTCTTTAACAACTTTCTTAGAAGTCTCTTTTCTTTCACCCCAAACAGTCCTATTTTCAAGAGATAGATTTGTTTTCATCACAATTAGCATCCAAAACAGAATTTGTTTCATCACAAACAACACCTAAAACAGATTTAGTGTCATCACAAACAACACTCAAATTAGGTTTAGTATTATCGACAAACAACATCTAAAAGAGATTTAGAATTACTCTTTGAAAATAGGTTGTTTTATCATCAAAACATCAGCAATTTTAGAACCGGTGTTACCCTTTTCTTTAGCCCTAAATTTATCATCCAATTTAGCAAAATCATCTCTCACTTTAATTTGATCTTTTAAAGCTTCTTGAAGTGATAAAGGAACTAAAGTAAAGGCCGCTTACCATGCATAAAAGAGTACTCGTTTGTCTCACCATCATGCTTCACCTTGTTGTCAAATTGCCAAGGTCTCCCAAGCAACACATGACAAGCTCGCATTGGTAGCACATCACACAAGACATCCTCTTTGTACCTGCCCAAAGAAAGAGTAACCAAAACTTGTTTGTTAACCCTAATTTCTTCTCTATCATTGGTCCAACTTAAGCTATAGGGTTTAGGATGTTTAGAAGTAGGTAGTTGTAACTCTTTCACCAAATAATCACTAACTATGTTTTACAACTATCTCCATCTATAATCACACTACTTGGCTTTCCATTCGCATACATCCTAGTATGGAACAAATTCTCCCTTAGAACATCCCCTTTTACATAGGCACTCAAAGTTCTCCTATCAACCAAACTAAGTGGAGCTTGTTGATTTCGAACCTCCAAAGCCTCTAATTTTGTTGATATAGTGCCTAATTTTTGCATGATAGCTTGCAACGAGGTAGCCACATCATTGGCTTGATTTTGATCTTCCATTGTACCTACACACAAAGAAAAGTTAGTAATAAAAATTTTCCTCACAAGTGTGTGTGTGAATTACCTTTGTTGTGCTCTCGTGTTTGCACTCAACCTATGGATTGGCGATCCACTACTCTCTTAATGATCTCACAAGATTATGCCTTTTTCATAGTTTCAATAGGCCCAATAAGAGCAAATTGTTAGAGCCTTCTTTCTTCTCGTGACCTACTTGAGGAACAAACAATTAAGAGCACTAACTTGAGTGAATCAAAAAGGAGAGTGTTCTTTATACAATCCAAACAGCCTTTTGCCTCCCAAACTTGCTGCACAAAACACAATCAACACAAATCAATCAAATTAATCAAAAGAAAACCCTAGTACCACTTAGATCCAATTTTAAACCACTTATCTCCAATAGGGTTCCGATTCCAAAATTCCGCAAACCAAACTTCAATTCACAGCAAAAGCAACCCAAGAAACTCAAACAAACAATCAATTAGAGTTAGATGCAATCAATTGATCCAATTGCAAGTAGGAAACCCTAATCCCCAAATTCCCAAATCAAAAATCCTAGTTTCTGAAAAATTGCGATGTTGATACAGATTTTTTTGATTTTTTTCAGTATTTTTCCCAGAAAGATCACACTAAAAGAAGTCTAGATCTCAAATTTCAAAGCTTTCCGAGCTCAAACGAAGCCAGAATAAATTTCAAAAGTTTCTTCGAAAATTTTTTTATTTTTTTTTAATTTTTGAAATATTTTTCGATTCAACTACAAGGTATAAGAACTCCAAATCTGAAATTTCAAAGCAATTGGAGTTAGAATGAAGTCACAATGAATTTTTGAAATTTCAAAATTTTTAGATCTAGAAAATTTTTTAGATTTGCGATAAGAACTTTTGAATGAGATGGATGAAAAACTTGATGATAGATGAATAGAAGGATAGATTTACCGATTGAAGATGACAACCTATGCTCTGATTACCAATTGATACGAATCTAGTTGTGTTAGATTCAAATCTAGCCTTGAATATCTATCAAAGTCGACTTGAACTTCCTCAACTTCTAGATGTGTATGTCGATGACCTTCACAAGGTGAATCCTCTTCTTTCGTCGGCCCAAAGTCTAGAACACAAGATTCACAAACAATCAAGTATCACAACTTAATTGTTTGCTAGGACTCTACAAGATTGAAGAACCTTAAATTTTGCTCAAACTAGAACAAAGAAGCTAAGATAATCAATTTGGGTGAAAACCTCAATTTATTAATCAACTCAACTTGTCTTTACAAGAGGGGGGTTGGTGCCTTTATATAGGCAAAAAGGGGGGGGGCGGCTCTGATATAAATTCCTATGCCCTAAGGGTAAAGGAAAAGCTAGGAAGGATCCTACTCCTTATTCTACTAGAAAAAGGAAAATAACAAACAAGGATTGGACTTAATCAAACAAGGCCCAACCCAAAGTTATCTAAACTAAATAAATAGTTAATTAAAATAGAATTAAGCCCACAATGGCCAAATTACAACTCTAATGACCTAATGCTCATCGATTTCAAGAAGAGTGCACAACTTGGAATCGATGAGAATATTCCTTTGATGATGGTCTCCAATGGGCTTCAAATGATCTCCGATGGCCTTTAACTCTTCAAGATGAACTCTAATGAGGCCAAACAAAGCTCCCTTGAATCTTTTAGCTCTTGCCCTTGTCATTGGGCCTAATGGCATCTTAGGCAACTCCGATGAGCTTGAAACTTCTTCCTTAGCATCTTCAAGCTTCTCCAAGCCTCCTTGCCGTATATGCACATCCTTCCAAGATCTCCATTGTGCTCTTCAAGACCATGATGAGTCCTTGGCGCATCAACCTAGATGACCACGGTGGTGACAAGGTGGAGCCAAGCAAGAACCTCTCCAACGTTGAGCCTAGTTGGAATTAAGCACCTTTCTTACTATGCCATGTGTTGATGACTACCTTTCTCCATATGACATGTGTTGGTCAATCTTGGTGGCTTGGAAAACCCATGGATGAAGCTTTCTCATGTAGTTGGATGAAGATTACAAGTTGTTTGCAAGTTGAAGACATCATCATTTGTGCATGGAAATAAGCATTTCGGCTACCTACAACCCGAATTGAGTTCACACTTCATTTGAGCTCATTTTTAGCTAATTCGGGTAGTTTAAGTTAAGCTCATATTATGTTTGTTTAAACTTGTTTTATTAGCACTAATTAAGTGTGTTTAGTTGCTAATCCTAGTATATAAGCTACGGATGAAGCATTTACAAGTGAGACTTGAATTTTGTAAACTTTGAACTTTGTTCATGCTTTGTAACCTTGCCTAGGTTTGCATAAGCTTTCCTTTGTCAATTTGAGTGGTGTTATCTGTATCTCTTGTTGATTTGGGATTAATCGAAGCTTATTCATCCATTGAATTCTCCTTGTGGTGAAATCTGTATCAAGTAGTGTTCTTTGGTGGTGAGTTTCAACCGATTCTAAACTCTTGGTGGTGAATCTGTATCCTTGAGCCTATTGAACCCGTGTGCTTAATCTTGCAATTCCTTTGAGAGTTGCATTTAGTTTTCACCTAAACACTTCCCAAACACTTACCCTTAGGATTGAAGGTGCTAATCTTCAAGCACTTTAAGCACAAATAGATTCGGGTATAAGTGGAAGCAACTCATTTTAAGGTCTTTTGAGCCAACCCCGTATCATCGACCCCCCCCCCCTTTGTAAATCAAGTTAAGTTTTCAATAAAAGTTAAGGTTTATTCACCCACTTGATTATTTAGCTATTCTAGTTTGAGCATACTTTAGGGTTCTTCAATCTTGTAGAGTCCTAGCAAATAATTAGGTAGTGATTGCTTAATTGTTTGTGAATCTTGTGATCTTAGATTGATAATTGCAGGTCTAATTATCCATCTAAAGGCAACGAATGAAGAAGAAGAGCTAGCTAGGGAAATCGATCTTCATCAAATCTAGAAGTTGAAGTTTCAAGTTGATCTTTGGAGGAATTCAAGGGTAGATTTGAATCTAACACAACTAGATTCGTATCAATTGGTATCAAAGCAAGGTTTTCATCTTCAATCGATAAATCTATCATTCTATTCATCATTCATCAAGTTTCTCATCCATCAACATCCTTATCGCAAATCTTCATCTTCCAAAAATTCAAATTCTTCCAATTTTTGTTGTGAATTCATTAGTGGTCGGTTTGCTTTGGAATTATAGATTTGGATCCCTCATACATCAAGGTTTAATCAAAAAATATCAAAACAATAAAAAAAATTAAAAAAGAATTCGACCAGAAACTTGTGGATTTTGTTCTACATTCGTTGTTGGTCGGAAAGGGCTGCAATTTGGTATTTAGTGTTTTTACATAGTGATCTTTCTGGGAAAAATATTGAAAAATTAAAAAAAATAAAAAAGAGTCATCGAAGTTTTCAGGGGGGTTAGGGTTCTTGTTTTTGTGCAATTGATCTAACTTGTGCAATTAGCCCTAATTGGAGATATTTGATTGGTATTGAAAGTTTTGTTTGAGGATCTTGGGTACTTTTTTGTTGTAATTGAAAGTTTAATTTTAAAGATTTCGGTTTTGAGATCACCAATTTCAAGTTGCAAAATAAGTGGCATAACTAGGGTTGAGCTTGAATTGGTTGAATTGTGTATTGTGTTGTTTTGATTGGATTTGTGCAGCAAGTTTTGGTGACACAAAGGAAGCTGCAAATTGGTTTGGTTTGATTATTCTAAGATCACTTTTTCCTTTGATTCACATAAGTTGTTGCTCCTAATTGTTTGTTCCTCAAGTAGGTCACGAGAAGAAAGAAGTTACTTTTACAAGTTGCTCTTATTAGGCCTATTGAAGCTAAAGTGAGGTAAAAGGCAGATTAGTGTGAGATCATTAAGAGAGCTTAGAGGACCACCAATCCACTTAGTTTTGTGTGCAAACGCGAGAGCACATTGAGGTATACACACACACTTGTGAGGAATTTTTGCTGCTAACTTTTCTTTTTTCTATAGGTATAATGGGAGATTGAAAAGATGATGGAAATCAAGCCAATGACTTGGCTGCAATGATGCAAACTCTTATGCAAAGAATGGATACTATGTCTACTCAATTTAATCAAAGATTGGATACCTTGGAAGCCCAAAATCAACCAAGGGCTAATGACGCACAAGGCAATGGACAAAGAGAACAACAACAAGCTCAAAGGCAAGTTGCTAGAAGAGATCCAATGGAGAGATTAAGGGAGCAAGAGGTTGGAGGTCAAGCTTACATGTAGAACCAACGACCTAGAAGAGGTGGTGATAGAGATGAGCTTAAAGACAACATCAAGTACAAGATTCTTAAGTTCAATGGAAGGGGAACTCTAGAAGATTACTTGGATTGGGAATCAAAATTGGATATGTACTTTGACTATCATCCTTATGCCGAAACCAAGAAGGTACAAATTGCTATCCTTGAGTTTGTTGAGAATGCCTTGAATTGGTGGAATCAATTGGTGCAATCTAGAAGAAGAAATTTGGAGAGGCCAATTGAAACATGGGTTGAATTGAAGAGTGTTATGAGAAATAGATTTGTGCCAAGTTACTACATCAATTCTCTTTATCAAAGATTGCAATCATTGAGGCAAGGATCTAAGAGTGTTGATGAATACTATTCGGAGATGATGTTGTTGATGTCTAGGGCTGAAATTGAAGAAGTTCCACAAGCTACAATGGCTAGGTTTTTTGCGGGCTTGAATAAAGAAATTCATGATATAGTGGAGATGCAACAACACTATAATGTAAAAGAGATGTTGCAACATGCTTTGAAGGCCGAAGGTCAAGTCAAAAGGGGAGTTTCGGCCAAGAGGGGTTCTTCATCCTCTAGTAACTCATGGAAACCTTCTTACAAGAAAGACGAGAAAACACCAAGCAAGGAGAAGGAGGTGGCGCAAAAACAGTTTGTAAGTCCCAAAACCGATTCAAAATTTTCATCTAATTCTTCTTCTAAAACTCACATTAAGTGTTTTAAGTGTCAAGGATTTGGTCACTATGCTAAGGATTGTGTTAATAAGAATGTGTTGTATTTTAATGAGCATGGTGAACTTGTGAGTGAAGATGAGGAATTCAACTTAGGATCTAGTGGAGATGGAGAGGATGAAAAGGGAAGAAGATGTGGCTACAAGTGATGATGATGATGAGATACCACCACTTAAGAGTTTGGTTGCTAGGAGAACTTTGAGTGCTTATGTAAGAGGTGATGTGCAAAACCAAAGGGAGAATTTGTTCCATACTAGGTGTTATGTGAATGGGAAGCCTAGTAGTGTGATAATTGATGGTGGGAGTTGTACCAATATTGCTAGTGTCTATTTGGTGAAGGAGTTGCAATTACCCACTACCAAACATCCAAAACCCTATAGTTTAGGTTGGTTCAATGATAGAGAAGAAAATAAGGTTAACAAGCAAGTTTTAGTTTCTCTTTCTTTGGGCAGGTACAAAGAGGACGTCTTGTGCGATATTTTAACTATGCAAGCTTGTCATGTGTTGCTTGGGAGACCTGGCAATATGACAACAAGGTGAAACATGATGGTGAGACAAACAAGTATTCCTTTATGTGCGGTAAGATTTCTATCATTTTAGTTCCTTTATCACCTCAAGAAGCTTTAAAAGATCAATTGAAATTGAGAAATGATTTTGCTAGATTAGAGGCTGAATTTAGGGCTAAAGAAAAGAGTAAAACAAAACCTAAATTGCATAATGAAAATAACGCAAGTGGGGCTACTTTTGGTTGAACAAAAAGTTAGTTCTAAGAAAGTTGTTAAAGAGTGTATGTTAGCTACTAAAAGTGAGACTAAGAGTGCTTTGCATGAGAATTCTGTTTTGATCTTACTTTTATGTCGAAATACACTAATGGGTACTAACAACTTGGCTGGAGAACTTCCAAGCAATATTGTTTCTCTTTTGAGTGATTATGCAGATTTGTTTCCTGAGGAAATTCCTAGTGGATTGCCACCAATTAGAGGGATTGAACATCAAATTGACTTCATCCCAGGGGCGCAAATACCTAATAGGCCAGCCTATAGGACTAATCCTGATGAGACTAAGGAATTGGAGAAACAAGTTGGGGAGTTTCTTGAAAATGGTTATGTGAGAGAAAGCCTTTCTCCATGTGTTGTTCCTGTGTTGCTAGTTCCAAAGAAGGATGGAACTTGGAGAATGTGTGTTGATTCTAGAGCTATCAACAACATAACAGTTAAGTATCGTGACCCTATACCTAGATTAGATGATATGTTAGATGAATTGCATGGTGCTTGTTTATTTTCTAAGATTGATCTTAAGAGTGGGTACCATCAAATTCGTATGAAAGAGGGTGATGAATGGAAAACTTCCTTTAAACCTAAGCTTGGATTGTATGAATAGTTAGTTATGCCTTTTGGATTGACTAATGCACCTAGTACTTTTATGAGGCTAATGAACCATGTTTTGAGAGCTTTTATTGGTAAGTTTGTTGTTGTTTACTTTGATGATATACTTGTGTATAGCAAAACCTTAGAGGATCATGTTGAGCATTTGAGATGTGTGTTAGATGTACTTAGGGTTGAGAAGTTGTATGCTAACCTTAAGAAATGCACCTTTTGCACAAATAGGCTTGTTTTTCTTGGTTTTATGGTGAGTGCACAGGGTATAGAAGTTTATGAAGAGAAGTTCAAAGCTATCAAAGATTGGCCAACTCCAACCAATATTGGTCAAGTGAGATCATTCCATGGCTTGGCTGGATTTTATAGGAGGTATGTTAAGGACTTTAGCACCTTGGCAGCACCTATAGCAAGTGTGATGAAGAAGAATGCACCATTCAAATGGGGTCCAGAACAACAAGAGGCGTTTGAGACATTAAAGACTAAGCTTTCTAATGCCCCTTTGTTGTTTTACATAATTTTAATTCTACTTTTGAGATTGAATGTGATGCATTTGGTGTAGGCATTGTTGTTCACTACAAGCTAGATCTTCCTAGTGAGTATGGTAATGTGAGTGCAACTTTTAATGTTGCTGATTTGTCTTTGTTTGATAATGATGCAAATTTGAGGACAAATCCTTTTCAACGGGGAGGGAATGATGCGCCAAGGTCTTATCATGGGCATGAAGATGACAATGGAAATCATGGAAAGGATGAGCATGGAGTGCCAGGAAGCATGGAGAAGCATGAAGATCAAGGAGATATCATTGAGCATGTTCCAAGCACCAAAAAGATGTCATTTGATCCATTAGAGATGCCTATTGGTCCTATGACAAGAGGAAGAGCTAAAAGATTCAAGGATGCACTCACGAGCCTTGTTCGAGTTCATCTTGATGATATGAGGACCATTGAAGTCCAATTGAAGAGCTTTGGAGATGATTGGAGCAAGCAAGCACCAATTACTTTGCTTGCTATTGATTCAAACTTTCTACACTAGCCCTTGCATGGGTTGGTCGAAGGTACCCCATGCATGGGTTGGTCGAAGGTACCCCATGCATGGGTTGGACCAGAGATGACTTAGGGCTTGAATTGTGTATTTAAGCCATTGTGGGTTTTATTCTATCTTAGATTAGTTTATCTTTATGTTTAGATGACATTAGAATTGGGCCTTGTTTGACTATGTCCAATCCTTGTTTATTTATTCCTTGTTATTTATTTTTCCTAGTTGGACTTGGATTAGGCTATTTCCTTGTCATTTCTTTATGTGTGCCGCCCAAGGCATGTACAAACCGCCTCTAGGGCTTTATTTCTCTTATTTTGGACGATCATATGTCTATATAAAGGCATCGACCCCCCCCCCTTTTGTAAATCAAGTTAAGTTTTCAATAAAAGTTGAGGTTTATTCACCCACCTGATTATTTAGCTTCATTGTTCTAGTTTGAGCATACTTTAGGGTTCTTCAATCTTGTAGAGTCCTAACAAATAATTAGGTTGTGATTGCTTAATTGTTTGTGAATCTTGTGATCTTAGACTGATAATTGCAGGTCTAATTATTCATCTAAAGGCAACGAACGAAAAAGAAGAGCTAGCTAGGGAAATCGATCTTCATCAAATCTAGAAGTTGAAGTTTCAAGTTGATCTTTGGAGGAATTCAAGGGTAGATTTGAATCTAACACAACTAGATTCGTATCAGCCTTTGTAGTTAACAAAATGGCTCAATTCATGCATAAGCCATCGATTGTTCACTGGCACACTATTAAACGGGTCCTGCGATATTTAAAAGGTACAATTGATCATGGTATTCTTATTCATCCTGTCGTATCTACCTCTTCCCCATTGTTGGCCTATACAGATGCAGATTGGGCTGGGGATAAAGGTGATAGAAAATCAATCTCTGCCTTCTTGATCTATTTTGGGGGCAATTTGGTTTCTTGGAAAAGCTCCAAACAAAAGACAGTGGCTCGATCGTCCACCGAAGCTGAGTATCGGGCTATTGCTAATGCTGCGGCAGAAATTATTTGGATTCAGAATTTGTTGCAAGAGCTGAGTACATATTTCACAAGTTCCCACCATTTATTGTGACAATATAGGTGCAACGTATGTTTCTGTTAATCCAATGCTTCACTCCAAAATAAAGCATGTATCAATCGATTTCCACTTTGTACGTGAGAAAGTCAATGCCGGTCATTTTCTTGTTCATCATGTTTCCTCCAAAGGCCAACTTGCTGATCTGCTCACCAAGCCGCTTTCAAAACAACAGTTTCTGAGTTTAACTTCCAAGATCAGACTCTCCTCTAGTGACTCCATCTTGAGGGGGCATATTAGAGGTTACACTCAATCCCAAGATTTGCGATAATTGATTCTACAATAATTAACTTGTCCTGCTGTAATGTCATGCTGTAATTAATCCTGCCATAATTAGTGGAGCTAATTATGGACACGTTTTGTATTATTGTACTATTGTACTTTGTATCTATAGTACACTTCTAAGTGTATATATATACCTCAATACAATACGAGATATTTAAGTTTCTCTTCCAAACATATGTGTATTCATAATTCTTATACCGTGGACGTAGGCAAGTTCAGTGGCTAACCACGTAAATTTTTATTTCTTGTATGGATGTTTATTATTTTAGTTGCTTTCGCTTGCATGATTAATTTGATATATTATAGTTTGGGATATCGGAGTCACAACATGAAATACCATTTATAGCACCAAGAATACGATTTTCTTATGATCCCTTTATTGAGTAGTCCATCCTAGGTGCATTCCTAGAACTTCCTGTAAAAGACAACAACTGCAGACTCAATGTGATCTGTAAAATGAAACACTCATTGCGTCGGACAATTTTCTCATTTTCTAGTTTCTTAGTCCAACCTATGTGGATCGAACTGGCAGTGATGCAGGCGGTGTAGGCAAGACAAAGTAGTAGAGAGGCAAGGTTGATACGTCTTAGTGAATGGAAGGAAGGCATTTGTGCCAAGAACAGTCGCGATTTGAGTACGAAAAGAGCTCCTGTATCAAGCTCTTCTGCAGATTGAACCATACTATTTGCCTTGTTAGCTGAGGATAATTCAATTGAGTTTGCAACAATAGTTCCCATATTTCTTCCATTTTTTCCTCTCTAACCACTCTTTCCTAGGGGACTTGAAGCTGTATATGATCCAGGAACAAGATAAATATACAAGTACAAGGTTATAAAATTAGTGGCCTCATTATCAAACTTGTAAGATTGGATTATGGAAGACTAGTCAACACTAAGTAAGAAAATATTTGGAGTCTTTCCCTTTTAGCAACATAAGTTAATTTTAATGGAGAAAACCATTGTTAAGAGAGTTTTACTCCAGGGCCAACCTGACTTAAACAAGGTGAACTTGTAAATATATATATAACATCTATTCAAAAAAGATAGGCATGTGTATCCAACATCTAATTAATCTTTTGTAATTGTAGAGTAATACTAACAAGTAACAAGCAACAAATTACTATATTATTTGTCACTATTTTTGTTCTTTTGGGTATCAGAGTTCAGATCTGTCGCATTGCGCCCTATACTCGATTGTTCACGTATAGCCCCATTCTGTTTCAGGTGTTGTTTTGGACTACACGTGAGGGAGCATGTTAGAGTAGTAATATTCTATATTGATTATATTTAACATTACTGAATGCATTATATACATTATGAGTCTCTCCACACTTTCTGTGTATATGAACTTTGAAAAAGGTTATAAATTCAATTTAATAAATACATGGACGTCAAATTAATCCAATGTAATTTTTTTGTGTGTATATATATATAATTTAAGTGAGCTCATCACTGTAATTCTGCCATAAACGGATTTGCACATCCGATATGCGCCAATCTACCCATTGTCATCCCTACATACACGGATGAACTGCACCCCGAAATTGAAACATGGCAAATGCTCAACGCCTCAAGCACAAAATAATTTTCAATCGAATTACTCCTCTATAGTCATATATATAGGGTATATATACGTAGAAATTTATAAACAAGGCCAGAATACAAAAGGTCGCCCTTAATTTCTTAGTCTACTTTATGAATCCAAATTTTAAGAGATAAAAAACTACGAACTGCAGTAATAAGTTACAATCTTGAGTAAACATTTCAATATGGTAACAACTTGTTTGCATCTCTACCAACTCAAGCAAAACATTCTATCACAAAAAAACAATGCCGCATCTGACAACATTACCAGGAGAACACAAACAAAAACAGCTTGCCGTCTAGTTATCACTCCTTCGTTTGGCTTTGCCTACTCAAGAGTCCAAGTTTCAAGGTTCAATCACAAACAAGGGCTGTAAAGATGGCAAACAAGAATGTCAGACCAACAAGAAACGATATATGCATTTAACAATATACTACAAGGTTGCTAAGAATACTCACCGTGTCAACGCTGACTGGCTTACCATCTTCTGCAACGATCTCAACAACGGTTCCAGATCGGTCAGCCTAAGAAAATATTTAATTTTCAGTTAGAGTCAGTCACATAACTTGCAGTTTGATTATTTCATAAACTGGGAATGCAAAAAATAGAGTCTTTAAACTCTTGTACTGCAGAAGAACAGTTAGGGTTTTGTCACATAATGAACAGTTAATGGTTGTATTACAGATTAACTCTCTAATGCCGTAATCACTCAGAGCCCAAGAAAATCTAAAATTATTTTCAACTTTTGAGGTACTTCTATCCTACACTTTGACACCCATTTAGCGCAATTAGGCTGCCTGTTCTCGTCCTTTTCTCTCTACTTTTTTTCGAACAGGCAATTTGTAAACCAAAAGATTGCTCTTACATATTTCCTGACCATAATTTCCAATCAATATTCATTACTAAGTACCGTTCCATTAGGGTGTACCATTCCATATAAATACTCCAAGAGCAGATCAAAAGTAGGCTAGACAAAAAAACCAGAGTCATAAATTATTGAACTTAAAGCATAGTACAGGAAGGTCTGGTGTAGCAACCAACGTAAATTCAATTGCCAAAACATATTGTTCTGACAAGTGACATTAGGCCAAAGCAAACCCCTTGCCTTCCAAAATGTAACATAGACATTCTAATAATGACAACTTGAGAGTGAGAAAATTGTGTATTCAACAGATCTAATTGGGTTATTTTGAATTCTAGTAAGGTCAATTTTATATTCACAAGCTTCAATGTTGATGACTATTTCATAAAGTCAATCCTCCAGGAGGTAAAGGTTCAAAGTACAGTTCCTGTTAAAATTTGACAGCTAAATAGGTTACTCATTTCATTCCTAGACAGATCATCTTTTGACAAAATGCATTGGCATGGAAAATACTAGATTGTAATAGCTAAGCATCTGAGTTGATATTCTCCATATGCAAATTATAAGGCAATTCATATATCCATCAGATTAAGGGTTAGGGTGTGTTTGATAGACATTGAAAATGAAAATTTTCACTTATTTAATTCTTTCAATGTGTTTGCAAACTCATTTTAGAACAACTAAATGGAACATTTTCAAAAATCTTAAGTAGAAAAATTTCCATTCTTGCCTTTTCGAAATAGTACTTTTCCCTTTTACATTCTACTAATGTACTTAAATTTAGAAAATACACACACACACACACATATCTATGTAAATATTAATCTAGAGTATATCATCAAACAATTTTTACAATATAAATTCAATACTTGGCTATTCCGTGTTTTTTTTATTATATTTTTTTAGTTTAACAAACAGCACCTTAATGTCAAACTTTTTCAGGCTCCATCATTCTGACAAAAATTAATCAATAATATTCTATATTCAAAATTCTAAGAGGACAACTAATGCAGGAAAATTAAGAAACAGAACTATTTCTATGAACTAAAATCAAAATATTCCAGGGAGAAAGAATAGAGCTTACTTCTATTTCATTCATCAACTTCATTGCCTCAACAATGCATACGACCTGGCCCTTCTGCACTTTGTCCCCGACCTACACAGAAAGCTGTTTGTTTAAGTTCTAAGAAAATCAACTTCAGAGACATAATATTGACACAAGAAAAGTGTCATTAAGATTCATGCACGCTGACAGTTATATATGGTTCACCTTTACAAATGGCGGTTCACCAGGAGCTGGACTTCTGTAGAATGTGCCTGCCATTGGACATTTAAGAGGTGGAAGCGAAGATTTGGCCGACTTGGGAGCAGCTGCAGAAGGTGCTGGAGTTGGGGCAGAAGGTGCTTGGGCAGAGGGTGCAGGTGCAGGGGCAGTTGAACTTGGGGGCATTACTGGTGGTAGAGAAGGTGGCTGCATCATAACAACCGGAGCTGCAGATTGTGGTTGTGGCATGGCCTCCTTTTTCCGGATTATCAGCTCACAGTCAAGCTGTTTCAGTTGCAACTCCACAATATCTCTTGAATCAACTAGCCTAAAACAAGACAGATAGAAACTATCATATTGAACATACTTAAGGATAATTGAAAACAGTAATAAAACTATCAAGGAACAGCATACTTGACTAAACTGGAAACTTGATTAAGGAACTCGGAGATTGATTCTTCTGTGGCCAAAGCTGGAGAAGATGCTTCACTTGATAGCTTAGCATCCTTAGCTTCTGCCGCTGATGCCCCTGATTTGACTGGAGATGAGGCTGAAGCATTTGAAGATCCATCTACGGCAACCTTAAAGGCAACAGATGATCCCAAAAGCGTGTCCAGGAAGGAACGAAAATTTGAAAACAGATCCTCTAACCAAAACCATTTAAAGAAGCTTACCTCATTCAATTGGGCTTTCACCACTGCGGAGCAGTTCTGACTATGCTGCAAACCCTACAGTGTAAAAACCAGCAAAAATTTTCAAACCAACACAGAAATTAGGAATCAAGTGCACTTAACAAAAAAAAATGACCTTGTTTATTTAAATTTCCAAATAAATATACAAAATTCGGGGGAAAGAAAGAAAGAGCAAAATTTTTATAGGTCTGTACAAGGAGACAGATGTCAAGATTCAACCTTTGATGAGCCCATCATTTTATACTAAATGTCTAAACTAGTCCTTTTATACTAAAGGAGACAGATGCATACCCCTGTTTTCATTAGAAGTTAAGATGATATTTTATACTAAATGTCTAAACTAGTCCTTCAAACAAATTATCATTTTGTCAAGATTTATTATGCTGATTAATCCAATGAAAACAGGGTATGCAGTAAGAATTGCAGCTGTCCTTGTTTGTTTCCTATTAAGCTGTATGACTTAAGACTAAAAACAAAACCATAGATTTATGTATCATCGATTTAGTACAATAACTGCACAAAGGAATTGCAATTTAAACCACCCATGGGACACCTTCATCTCCAACTTTGTATCATTCTGCATCATGTTTATTACCCAAAATATCATTGAAATAAATTATAACAGTATAAACAAACTGAATTTTGTTTTATACTTTTATAATGATTCCTCCTGTCCTTTCAGCTACAGCCTATATCATTCCATGTCATATTTTTCAGAATCATTAATTAACAGAAAGAGAGAGAGAGAGAGAGAGAGAGTTATCCACTGCATGAGAAGTCCATTGCATAAATCCACGTCAGACTGGAGCACCCTCAATGTTTGCAACAGTGCTAATTCTTTATTTCAAAATAAAGATCTAGGTTAAGCAAGTTATTTCGAAATCTAGTTAAGGTATTTGCTCAAGGGTGATGAAAATCCCTACTGTATGCCCTTTTTTCCATTTTTCGAAAATTTCTACTATAATTCTTGTACATTCGGAGAGAGAAGAGGATGGTAAGGAATTTTCTTTAGATTAAGCCAAATAAAATTTATAACTTCACACAAGTAAAATATATATATATATATTTATTTATATATATATATATATATATATACACAATCATCTTCTCCTTTCCAGCACTAACTTTATCAGCAAAAACACATGGACTAGTGTTTAAAATTGATCAATTTTATGGAGATCACAAACCTACAATCGACTTCACTCCAACTTAAACTAGCCAAAAAATAAAAATAAAAATAAAAAATCTAATCGAAGATTAAAAATCTTCACTTCCAGCTCTCACATTTAGCACTAACAGATACTAAGCAGCTAAAATAATCAGTAAAGCAAGCTAAAATGAGAAAGAGAGAGATAAGTTACAGTAGTCTGGTTACCTTGGAGAAGAATCGGAGGTTGGGATTCCGAGAGAAGCGAAAGGAGACCTTGGAGAGCGGAAGATTAGTAGAATGAGGCAAAGTAGCGGCAGTTTTAGCGACGGAAGAGAAGGAAGCGGAGGCGGTTGTTGAGAGAGAAGACGCCATGAAGTTATTCAGTTTTACAATTCCTTCCTTCCGAGAGACGAGGAGTGGAAAACAAATGGGTTCGGATTGGTCGGAGAGAAAGGAAAAGAGATTATAAAAGAGAGGGAGAAAAGGGAAGAGTTATCGGGGAATCCGTCGGGAGCGATGAAAGTGGATGGCGTTTTTAGAAGGGCGTCGATGAAATCGAGAGACCTGGACCTGGTGGAGGCTGGAGCGGGAGAGATTGAAGCATACGCGCTTTGCGTTGATGGTCTTTCTGCCACGTGTGGAGTTTTGGAGTTTTGTTAAGGAGACAGGAGCTCGTTGTTTTTTCTTTTTTTTGTTTTTTTGGCCATTAGAGCTCGTTGTTCAATCAACCATGTATTTTCCTTTTGACACGTGTATATTTTCTAGATCAGGTTTTGTTCTATCATCTATCATATTCATATATCACATGGGATGGGGTTTATTAGATAGACTAGTACTAGTTAGTTCGTGATTGGATTTGGAGGCTTGGGATTTGCTGCTGAGGCTTGAGGGTCTGACCGCTGCTTACTCTTTTTTCTTTTTTTCTAGTTTTCACTTTTGAATCGGCAGTTAATTGACAGTAACCCATCCATGATTTCAGTTTCCGTTCAATTTTCAAACCGTTGGTTTCGATTTGTAATATAAAATTTCAAGTTTTGATAGCAACAAATTCAAGACTCCTAACCTGGAAAAGTCAAGAAGAGAATGGCTCTCCAGAATTAGAACTTTAGTTAAAAACAAGAGGAATTGAGAGGAAGGGGATAAGAATGAGGTGAATTGCATTTATATATCATGTGTTTTTTTAGTGAAACAAATATGACCTTTCGGGGCCGTTTTGTTTGATGCACTAAGAACTCATCATGGTCTTGAAGAGTTCAATGGAGATCATGGAGAGGATGAGCACATGCGGCAAGGAGGCTTGGAGAAACTTGAAGATGCTAGGAATACTCACAAAGAAGTTTCAAGCTCATCGGAGTTGGTTTCAAGCTCATCGGAGTTGTTTAAGGTGCCATTTGATCCATTGAAGATGCCATTAGGTCCAATGACAAGAGTAAGAGGTAAAAGGTTCAAGGAAGCATTATTGGGCCTCATTAGAGTTCATCTTGAAGAGTTAAAGGCCATCGGAGTTCATTTGGAGACCATTAGAGATCACCATCAAAGGAATATTCACATCGATTCCAAGTTGTGCACCATGCTTAAAATCGATGAGCATTAATCCATTAGAGTTGTAATTTAGCCATTGTGGGCTTTATTCTATCTTTATTTAGCTATTTATTTAGTTTAGATGACATTGGGTTGGGCCTTGTTTGACTAAGTCCAATCCTTGTTTTAATAGGACTTGTTATTTCAATTTCTTAGTAGGAAAGGGAGAAGGATCTTTCCTAGCTCTTTCCTTCACCCCTAGGGCTTAGGATTTTAACTATTGTGCCGCCCCCCCTAAGCCTATATAAAGGCATCAACCCCCTCTTGTAAACATAAGTTGAGTTGATTAATAAATTGAGGTTTTTACACCCAAATTGATTATCTTAGCTTCATTGTTCTAGTTTGAGCAAAACTTAGGGTTCTTCAATCTTGTAGAGTCCTAGCAAACAATTAAGTTGTGATACTTGATTGTTTGTGAATCTTGTGATCTTAGGTGTTCAATTACAGGTCAAATTGGAGGTCTAAGGCCGACGAAAGAAGAGGATTGCTTAGGTGAAGAAAATCGACATACTCATCTAGAAGTTGAAGTTGTTCAAGTTGATTCTTGGCAGGTCACAAGGGTAGATTTGAATCTTAAACAACTAGATTCGTATCAATTGGTAATCAGAGCATATGTTGTCATCTTCAATCGGTAAATCTATCCTTCTATTCATCTATCAACAAGTTTTTCATCCATCTCATTCATCAAAGTCCATATCGCAAATCTCATCTTCTTTTTTTCCAAAAATTCAGAAAATTCAAAAATTCATTATGGTTTCATCTTAACTCCAATCGACTTGAAATTTCAGATTTGGAGTCCTCATACCTTGTAGTTTAATCGAAAAATATCAAAAAAATAAAAAAACAATAAAAAAAAATTACCGTGGATTAAGTGAAGGATTTTTAATCCAAAACTTTTATGATGGGTTATCTCATTTGGACAAAACCAATATTGATGCTACTAGTGGAGGCGGTTTGAGATTCAAAACTCCTGAAGAGGCGAGGAAGCTATTAAACAAGATGGCAGAAAACATCTATCAATTCAACAAAACAAGAAGGAGTTCGTCAACAAGTGAGCCTGAGCCAGAGTTTATCCGAGGGATCAATGATCGATTTGACCAAGTTAATTCGGCTATTACCTCCTTAGCCAATCTAGTTCAGCGTTGGGTCTCGAATCAAGTGATAAATCAACCAGCATCCCAATTTTAGCAATCACCCTGAAATCCGATCCAAAGATGCATGAATAACATTGGAGCGCCCGACTCACAAGGATATGGGACTAATTTGAAGGAACATGAAGCAAACCAACCATGGAGCGCACGAGAGATGGAGTCAGCTGTTGTTTCATTTCCTCCTTCAGTTTCACCACATTCTGCACCTGTTTTCCCTATGATGCCACCACCAGTTGCTGTATCTAATGTGCAAGTGCCAAGTGACATGAAGATTTCGATCAGAAACGAGGAAAACTCAGTAAAGAGCTAGGAGGATCGACCTACTTCATCACCAAAAGCTTCTCGACCTCGATCAAGATTCAAAGGGATGAAAGAGATGGAGACCACCTATTATCCACCACCGTTTCCTCAAAGGTTTGCGCCGCAAAGAAAGACATGCAGTGAAGAAAGCCAAACTGATTCACTTCAGAAGAGGGAGGTAAACATTCCTTTAATTGCTACAATTAAAGAAGTTTCCAAAGAACGATGGAAGCACGTTGACTTGGTAGAGACTACACAAAGACATCAAGAGCTAGAGATTGAAGCGACACTGTCATGGGAAAAACCTATCCATTCTGAAATAAGTAAGATTGGAGGTGAATTTCATGATGTTGCTAACATCACAATCATGAAGGAATTAGAAGGAATGTCAAGCAAAACAATTAATGATTTGGAATCATATGAACTTGATTTGCAAGACTCCGTTCAATTTTTCTTCAATGATGAGGATGATGAATCATGCGAAGTCTACGTCCCTACTTTACCAACGGAGGATTCCAAGATTGTGCAAGACGAATCAGAAGCTCTAAAAGAAAATATCAAGATGGACATTGATACGAATCTAGTTGTATTAGATTCAAATCTAGCCTTGAATATCTATCAAAGTCGACTTGAACTTCCTCAACTTCTAGATGTGTATGTCGATGACCTTCACAAGGTGATTCCTCTTCTTTCGTCGGCCCTAAGTCTCCAATTAGACCTGCAATTGTTAACTCAAGAACACAAGATTCACAAACAATCAAGCAACACAACTTAATTGCTTGCTAGGACTCTACAAGATTGAAGAACCCTAAGTTTTGCTCAAACTGGAACAATGAAGCTAAGATAATCAAATTGGGTGAATAACCTCAAATTCTTTATTCAAAACTTAACTTGTGTTTACAAGAGGGAGGTAGAGTCTTTATATAGGCATGAGGCTTGCGCAACCCCCCCTTAAAACCCTCTAAACCGCCTCCTCAATAGCCATAGGCGGCTAACCCTAATGAGGCTTCTAGAAACTATCCAAAAATACAACCAATAGAAAAATAGCTAAGGATTGGACTTAATTAAACAAGACCCAACCCACATAAGGTTCTTAACTAAATAAATAACTAATCTAAGATAGAATTAAGCCCACAATGGCCAAATTACAACTCTAATGACCTAATGCTCATCGATTTCAAGTAGTATGCATAACTTGGAATCGATGGGAATATTCCTTTGATGATGGTCTCCAATGGGCTTCAAATGATCTCCGATGGCCTTTAACTCTTCAAGATGAACTCTAATGAGGCCAAACATAGCTTCCTTGAACCTTTTAGCTCTTGCCCTTGTCATTGGACCTAATGGCATCTTCAAAGGATCAAATGGCATCTTAGGCAACTCTGATGAGCTTGAAACATCTTCCTTAGCATCTTCAAGCTTCTCCAAGCCTCATTGCCGCATATGCACATCCTCTCCATGATCTTTATTGAGCTCTTCAAGACCATGATGAGTCCTTGGCGCATCAGACATCCCTACTCCTTCTCCTCCAAGTTTCGCATAGCCCAAAGATGAGCCACCAAACGATGTGCAACTCGAACATCTTAAGCCACAAGACACAAGTGTGCAAGATTTTGTTCATAACCAACTTTTGGAACATGAAGATCAAGATTTCTTGGGAATCAACAAGCTTCTTGAGTCTGAATGCTTTGGAGAGATCAAACACGAGAAATGGATATCTATGGATCAATTCTTCTCTGAGGACAAGAAGATTTGCCAACACGAGGAAACTTTCCAAAGGCGAGATGAGAACAATGCTAATCAATGCCGAAAGTATCCATTGCATCAACCTCTCACGGCAAAAAAGATGGCATTGTCATTCCTAGCTATTCATGGAGTCGCCCTCAGCAAAATTGGTGATTTCTTTCCTTATCTCTTCTTTTCACCTTCATATTTTGTTGCTCATATTCTTCCAATCTCATCATATTTTCTTTATGCCATGAAGTGGTATGATCCACCCTAACAAAGGAAGATGAAGGAAGGTCTAGCCAAAGACATTAAAGAAAGGCGCTGCTTGGGAGGCAACCCAAGAATTTACTAACATGTAATTTTTTTTTAGTTTAGTTTTTCTTTTTAGGATTTCAAGGAAACAAGTCGAACAATTGGAGCTTACGTTTTGAACATTTGTAAAGGAATCCGAATGAAAGCCCAAAGGAGAGGAGCAAAGGATGGAAGCCAACGCACCGAAGGGGATAGCAAAAGGCCAACTTAGCTAGCTCGGTTTTTGATCGAGCCAACCTAGCCAAATTATGATCGAGCCAACCTAGCTAGCTTGTTCGGCCATGCCCAAGCCACACAAGCACCGGCCATATCACCACCGGCCATCCACGCCATGCCACCTCTAGCCTATGCCACATAAATAGAGAAGCTTTCTTAAACTCGTCTCCATTTACTTTTTCTTTGCACTGTTTTGCTTTGATTGATTGCCTATTCCTTGATTTGAATTAGTCGTTTGTATTTATTTTCTATGTTTTTTATGCTTTGATTTGGATCTTAATGAAGACTTATATGCTATAATTGCTATGATTGATGCTTTGAATTGCTTGATTGGGTCGACACTTTCTTTGTGAGTCAAGTATTTCGTTAGCTAATCTACTTAGTCATCACACTTATGAGGGACACAACACACACATGTGCATTCACATTGAGGACAATGTGTCTTTTAAGTGTGGGGGAGAGAGTCTACATGCATAGAAATCCATGGAATTTTTCGAAAATTTTGCACAATTTTGAATTTTTCATGCATATATTAAGTGATTGATTTGATTATGATTGATGAATGCTTAGAATTTTTAAGGATGCTTTATTTGATTGATTGATTTTTAGCATGTTATCTTATTTCTTAGAAATAGGTATAATTAGAGTTTGTGATATGATCTTATTATTTATTGCTTCTATGATTATCTATTTTTAGAACTTGTGTTTAATTTTTATTGAAATTACAATTATGAAAGTATGTTATGGATATGTCAAGAACAAGTGTGGGGTACTACTTATATAAAAGTGTAGTTAAAAAATTGTTTTCATAAAAAGAAGTGTTTTCATGCAAGAGGAGAAGAGGTATTTCTGCTTTAAAAAAAAAATTCAATCCATTGTTGTCACTCTTTTCTTAAAGCAAAAGGAGTTAGTAACCCTTGGAAAGAGGATAAGAGGCATGGAATTGCAGAAATATTGTCCTTATGGAAAAAATAAAAGAAGGAGTCCTTCTAGAGTGCTAGTAGCCTAAAAAATGGGAGTTAGTAACCCCAAATCATGAACACTTCGAGGTTAGTAACGTCAATTTTCTAAAACCTAATTACCCTTTGAAAATCTATTATAACCCACGAAAACCCTTGATTTGTATCCATGATATGCATTCCTTTGAGTAATGGTAATAAAGATGAAGACATAAGCTTATGGAAAGAAGTAGTTATAGGATGTGATGAATGGTAAGTGATTAGAACTACTTTAATTATGGTTACTTAAGAATAAAGATGCTTGCTATTTCTTGATCTTTTGAATTAAGTGCTCTTATTATTCTTTGTTATTTTGATTTCATGATTGCATTAATCCTTGATATGTGTATGCATTAAAATTTATTTTTGAAAAGAATGGATTTAAACATAGATTTGTACAAAATTTGTTCTGTTTTTCATACTAACCCATGAGTCTATCGAGTCCAGTTTTAAACATGTTTGTGGGTATCGTCCTAGTTAAGTAAACCCTCAGGAGACAATAACTCCTCCAGTGTAGACATACATTGGTTTAAAGGCTTGCGTCACGTGCTAAGTGCCGCCGTACACCTACGAAAGTGGAATCTTTATTTGCATTAGTCTTTGTTTTTGTTTTCTTAGTTTTTCTGTACTAGTTTGCTAGGGACTAGCAAAGATTTAGTGTGGGGGAAATTATGATCGAGCTAAAAAAGACCATAATTTTATGATCATTTTCCTATGCTTTTTGGTATTTATATGTGTATTTTAACCATATTTTATAAGTATTTTTGTTTTTAGGTCTTGAAGACAAGAAAAGTGGAAACTTGTTATTTTTCACTCTTTTTGGAGCTATTTTGATGATTTTTACTCAAATATGGACTTAGCAATTTTGAGTATGGATTTGGAGATTCGAAGTTCGTGATTGAAGATTTATTGAAGATAATTTGAAGATTTGAAGACTATTGAAGAATTATCTCAAGAGGCAAGAATTGAAGATTGCAGCTTAAATTGCGAAGGATTGAAGACAAGTCATGAATAAGCCCAGAAGCTAAGGAATTTTGGATATTTTATATGGAATAATACTCAGCCCATATAAGCCCATAATTGGTATTAAAAACTCAATTTGTGCCGCCTATATCCAAGGAAATATCTAATTCCCGTATATTCCCGCTTCTAGTCCTAACAGGATTAGGAATTCAGCCCAATCTCTGTAAAAAGGCCATAACTTTCTGCTCAGATGTCCGTTTTAGGCCCGTGCGTAGGCGTTGGAAAGCTAACTCCGAGATCTACAACTTTCCTTTGAAGTTCAAGACCCAGTTCTGCCATATTCAAACCAAAAATCGCATCGAAGTTCCTGCACGAATCCAGAATTTTTCAGGATCCTATTTTGACTTGGATTTCACTCTAGGAAGACTTTTAATCCAACTTGGAGACCAAGTCAGCCTCTAAACCGTCCTAGACTCCTATCTTACCTAGAATTGGAGTTTCTAGGGTTATTTCCACTATAAATAGCCACCTTATGTAACACAAATCACATAACCACATACACATAATTTTCTCTTATTCTTTTTCTCTTTTAGTTCTAGTTTTTCTTCTAGTTTTAGGGCTAGGGTGCCACCACCCTCTCTTTGCATAGAGAGGAACGGCAACCCTAGGTTATTCAAGACAAGGATTTCGTCCCAAGGTTTTGTAAGTTTTCTTATGCTTTTCATGGATTTTCCCAAATCCATGAGTAGCTAAATTCTTAATACTTCTTATCCTTTGGTGAATTCAATCAATTGATGATGGTGAGATTTTTATGCTTATAATTTGATATTTTGTTTTTGATAGATAGTATGTTAAACTCTGTTTTATTACACGATCTTGATTCTTATTGATTTATAATGGCCACTAAAGAGATAATTTGAGAGTTCTTCTGCTAAATCAAATAATATTGTTGACGCATGAGTTTGATTGTTTGTAGCAAATTGATGACGATTGACGTCGCGTCAATGGGTTTAGCATGCCAGTGATCAAATTTATTTGATTGTTGTATGGTTTTACTTGTTAAGCATGTGTGAAAGAACTAATATTATAGTTGCTCTTAATGCTTTGTTTCCTAGCAAATCTTCAAGCCTTGACGGGTAATTGATTAGTTAAGAAATAAAAGTGTAAAATAAGTCTTGACCGATATTTTACTAAATAGCATGTTAGGGTTTCCCTAGGCCAGTTATCATCAAGGATTTAATATTGAATTCATCTTTTAAATCGAGGATCCATAATTAATTTGATTTATTTCTACCATTGGAGAAGAAGTATGTTTTCTTATTATTCTTTTCTTTATTAATTGCCATAGAATTAGATTTAATTTACTTTGCTTTGTTAAATTGTTTTCTTTTTAATTGTTATTTTTAATCCCCTGTTTCTAAACAAAACTCTTAAGGAATTTTTAGTAAAAGTTAATCTTGGATAAAGTCTATTCCCCTTCTCTGTGGGATCGACCTTTGCTTGCCCTATCTACTTAGTTAGGATTTTGTGGGGATTATTTTTATGATTACAGACGACCGATCACCCTCTCCCATTGAACTTAGGGATTGTGTACTTGATGTTATCCTTAGACTCATCTCTATCAACCACTCTTCTAGGCCTCAAATTTTCTCTAACTTCATCTATCAAATCGCCTCCCCTTGGTGATTGTGGTGGTGGTGGTAATTTAGCTTGATTAGCCCTTTCTTGCCTTATTTGTTTAACTTCATTGTTTAAGGCATCCATTCTTTGCATCAAGGCTTGTATCATAGTAGCCAAATCATTGGCTTGATTTTCGCCACCTCCTCTATCTCCCATTGTACCTACAAAAAGAAAAAGATTAGTAGCAAAAATTCCTCACAAGTGTGTGTGTGTGTGTATACCTTGTTGTGCTCTCGTGTTTGCACACCATCCTAAGGGTTGGCCGCCCACTACTCTCTTGATGATCTCACACAATTTGCCTTTTTCTTAGCTTCAATAGGCCTAATAAGAGCAAGTAGTAAGAGTACTTCTTTCTTCTCGTGACCTACTTGAGAAACAAACAATTAGTAGCAAACTAGATTGAACCAAAAGGTAAGTGATCAAACCAAACCAACTTTTGCAGCCTCTTTATGTCGCCAAAGCTTGCTGCACAAATCCAATTAAAGTAACACAAACAACACAATTCAACAATCAAGAACCCTGGTACCACTTAAATCCTATTTTGTACCAGTTGAATCCAATAGGGTTCCAACCTGAAATTCTTCAAATTAAACCTTAATTCACAGCAAAAGCAACCCAAGATACCCAAACAAACAATCAATTGCACCAAAGAGCTCCAAATAGGGTTAATTGCATAAATTAGCTCAAAAGAACAACTTAAGAACCCTAAAACACCCGCTGGAAAAATCGATGACTCAAATTGATTTATTTTTGAATTTTTCAATATTTTTCCTAGAAAGATCACCATGAATAAACACTAAAGCTAAAATTTCAGCCCTTTCCGAGCAAGAACGAATCCAGAACAAAAATCACAAGTTTCTGGGCGAATTTTTTTTTATTTTTTTGATATTTTTGGATTAAACCTTGATGTATGTGGACTCCAAATTTGAAATTTCAAAGCAATTGGAGTTATAATGAATCGGGAAAAAAATTCACAAGTTTCTGCAATTTTGAAAAGAAAAAGTGAGTTTATGCGATTTTGATGTTGATGGATGAAAAACTTGATGAAGGATGAATAGAAGGATAGATTTACCGATTGAAGATGGTAACCTATGCTCTGATATCAATTGATGCGAATCTAGTTGTTTTAGATTCAAATCTATCCTTGAAAAGCCTCCAAAGATGAACTTGACAACTTCAACTTCTAGTTCTTGTCGACTTTTACTCTTCACCAAGATTAGATCTTCTTTCGTTGGAATTAGATGAACAATTAGACCTGCAATTGTCAACCTAAGGTCACAAGAAACACAACTAGATAATTACTATCTAATTGCTTGCTAGGACTCTACAAGATTGAAGAACCCTAAGCTTGCTCAAATTAGAACGAAGAAGCTAAATTTTCAAAAGAAAACTCTCTTTATTTGATAAACTTAACTTGACTACAAAAGAGGGGGTTGGTGCCCTTATATAGGCATAAGATGGCTTCAAAAACCCTTCCTATAGCCGACTTGAGCATTAATTGAAGGCTAGGATGGACTAACCAATAATAAGAAGCTATGGTGGTTTAGAGAAGGTATTGGACTAAGTCAAACAAGGCACAATCCAATTGTCTTCTAAACATAAAAACTAACTAATCTAAGATAGAATAAGCCCATGAATGGCCTAATTACACAATAAAGCTCCATCAACCATCGATTGCAAGCAAAGTGAGAAGCTTGGAATCGATGGGAATATTCTTGCCCAAATCTTCATTAAAGCTCTTCAAATGGACTCCGATGGCCTTCAAGTCTTCAAGATGAGTTCTAACAAGGCCCAATAATGCATCCTTGAATCTTTTGGCTCTTGCTCTTGTCATTGGACCTAATGGCATCTTCAATGGATCAAATGGCATCTTTGGCAACACCTTAGTGCTTGAAACATGTTGTGCGCATCCTCCTTGATTTTCATGTTTCTCCATGCTTCCTTGCACTCCATGGTCTTCCTCTCCATGATCTCCATTGTCATCTTGATGTCCTTGATAAGCTCTTGGCGCATCAGCTTATGCAAGCATGGTAAGATCAAAGAGGCGTCAGAACTATATCAAGCAATGCAGAAGGGTGGGTTAGAACCTTATATTTTTCATTATAATATCCTAATTGATAGGATGATTGAAGCAGGAAAAGTTGAGATTATTAGGGAAATATTTTCTCAAAATCTTTCTTAGTCAGGTAAAGCCCGATGTTTGTACATATAACACTATGATTAAGCGAGTTTGCAAAGAGGGAGTCTTAGATGAAGCATATGAGTTGTTCATGAAGATGAAGCATTTCTTAATACAATGATTCGAGGGTTTTTACAAGGAAATGAAACCATGAGTGCAATGAAACTTGTACACGAAATGGTTTATGATAAAGCCTTTTCAACAGATATATTCACAGCAACCAGATTGGTAGAATTTGCTTCTATAAGAAGAAACGAGCAATCATGTTTTGGAATATTTCAAGCAAACCTCTGAGGTCATCTAAATGCAAAATGTTTCTAGATTGTTCAATTATACTTGAATAGATCAGGATGAAACAAACCAAAAAAAAAAAGTTTATGCACCTTGATTTGTCGTTTGTTGTTTATCTTTCGGAGATGATTACATTGTTCATGCATGTTGTTCTGAGTTCTTATTAATGTAGCATTATTGTTTTACTTAATCAAAGACCAAAGTATCATTGTTTGGTAGGAGAAAAAGAGAGAAAATGGAGAAATTATAAAGAAAATATTGCTACTTTCATTCCCTTCTTTCCTTTGGTAGCTAGGAAGAGTATGGAAATTGGATGGATTTACACATTTCTCACTGGTGATAATCTAAGGCTTTGTTCGGTATTGGAAAATATCACAGTTTTCCGTTTTCAATCTCTTACAAGTTGGAAAACTTGTTTAGTAGAGGAAAATGAGAATAGAATTTGGAGATCGAAGTGGGAAATTGGAGAACAACAAATAGTTGTTTTCACCCATCTGCGGAAAAATGGAAAACGCGTTGAGCCAATTAATGAGGCCAGGCATCGAATCCCATCGTTGACACTTGACATGTTATTTCCTTTTTTAGCTTTTTTTTTCCTCCTGTCTGTGATATTCTCTTTCTTTTTCACAAAAGCAATTTGAATCCCGCCGCTGCAACATCACCGATCTCTCTCTACCATATTCTCGTCCAACTTTTCCAGGTAAACTCTCTTTTCTCTGTTCTTTTCTTTCGCTTATGATTTTCTTGCATTTTAGGTTGCGGGGTAGTTTCAATTTTTTGCTTGGCCCTTTGGGTTTCTTCCTTTTTATGTAAAGCTATGAATTTTTCATGGAGTTTGGGTGGTTTTTGTTTGATGGCTGCAGTTCTATCTCTGTACTTAAATTTCTCTGTTGTTCAAATTTGCTTTTAAATTTCAGATGCTATCATTGTTGAAATTTCACCATTTTTTAATTTCAAATTTGCTTTCTAAATTTTTAGTATCCTTGTTATTTTTATTCATTATCTCTGTAGTTCAATTTATGTTTAAAGATCCTTACTCCTGCTTTTCATGCTAAACAGTCTTCAAGAACCTCCAATCCCTTGAAATATGTGGAGGGGGTTTAACTGATGCTGGGGTGAAAAATATCAAAGATCGTTCCTCCTTAATGCTATTGAATCTTTCACAAAACTGCAACCTTACAAACAAATCCTTGGAACTGATTTCAGGTATGTTCTATGCTTTGGTTAGCTTTTTTGCTCCTTTCCCTTGTATTGGCCATGTTAGAGCTATTCTCGAATAGTGCAAACCTTGACCTGCTTATATAAAAAAATGGGAAGTTTTATATAGACAGCTAGTTGTATCTTTAATGTGAGACTATCTTATTTGGCAATAGTCCAACTTGGCATTCTGTGGCAAACTATCTTATTTGGCAATAGCTGATGAAATGTTTTCTTAACCAAGTGAATTCATCAATCTTGTTTGGTCCCATTTTTTAATGTTTTATTGAAGTTTTGGTGTTTTGGAAAACGTATTAGAACTTGAGACTATAATTTGGGTGATTACAGATTTGTTGTTATCCATGATCTCACTTTTCACTTTGGTACTAATCACATTCAATTAAAAAAGGAGATGGTGACTTGGTTTTGATATATTCGGTGATGTCATTGTCTATGAATTTGGATGATATGGTTCCTTTTTTTTGTTTTGATGATATGGTTCCTATAGCTTATCGATATTACAATTTCTGATATATGTCTTTTACATTAAGGTTTAAGTCCATATGAATAATTTGTATCCCTTATTCAAGTTAATAATAATGTTTAGACAGCAGTCAAGCATATATTGGAATGACAAAACCTGTTAGCTTCCTTAAATATCGAATATATGTTACATTAAACTTTGTCAAAAGTTATAAAACTAGATCAAATTTGCAAAGTAAAAATGGGATTAGTTAGTAAAAATGAATTCAGTAGTTAAATTCATAGATGCCGGTAGAAATTGAAAGGATTGCTTCAAATTGTGTTCTTTCTAACAGCATTACAAGCAATTGTATGATAAATGGGGCCTGAATAGGAATATGTTTGCTTTAAAATTGAGATGTCTCGATTTGTGTTTTTCAACGCCTTATGCAATGATTGCATTGTTTGAATATTTTAGTTATGTATCCTTTTAATTACTCTGTCAGTGGAAATAATTCTGAATTGAAGCCAAAAACATATTCAAATGAAAAATAATAGAATATATATAGTAGTAGCATTCATCATAATGGTTTTGGATGATGAAATTATATGTTTTGCAAGAAAGGAGAGATTGGACAAATAATTCATAAACATTGATTATGCAAGGTAAAATTGCAACTCCACTTACTTCGCTTTTGGGACTTCATAAACATTGATTAATGATCTCCTTCTTCTGATATCTATAAAACTTTACCTGTTAGAGATGAAATCCTCAGAGCTCTGTTGAATTGTGATTTGATTGGTTTCCATACTTTTGATTATGCAAGGCATTTCTTGTCTTCTTGTAGAAGGATTTTGGGTTTACATTCTGAGTCTGTTAGGGATCACATTGCTATAGATTATTATGGTAGGAAGGAAACTATCAAGATTTTGCCTGCTGGGATTCATATGGAGTAGCTTCAGTCTCTGTTATGTCTGAGGAAACCACTGTTAGGACAAAGGAATTGAAGGAGGAATATGAGGGGAAGTTTTTGATGGTTGGAGTGGATGATTTGTATTTGTTTAAGGGCATTCCTCAGAAGTTATTAGCCATGGAAAAACTTTTGGAGTTCAATCCGGAATTGAGAGGCAAAGTGGTTTCAGCACAGATTACAAACCCTGCAAGGAGTTTAGGCAGAGATGTGCAAGAAGTTTTGAATGAGGCCAACCGCATTGCAATGGAGGTCAACGAGAAATTCGGCGAACCGGGATACAAACCAATCACTTTTATGAAGGTAACTGTCACTACACAGGAGAAATTTGCTTATTATGCAGTTGGAGACTGTTCTGCGGTGAATCCTGTAAGAGATGGGATGAATTTGGTGCCCTTATAAGTATACCGTTTGCAGACAGGGCTGCCATGTTTTAGACAAGGTGATGCGCCAAGGACTCATCATGGTCTTGAAGAGCTCAATGGAGATCATGGAGAGGATGTGCATATGCGGTAAGGAGGCTTGGAGAAGCTTGAAGATGCTAAGGAAAAAGTTTCAAGCTCATCGGAGTTGCCTAAGATGCCATTTGATCCATTGAAGATGCCGTTAGGCCCAATGACAAGGGCAAGAGCTAAAAGGTTCAAGGAAGCTTTGTTTGGCCTCATTAGAGTTCATCTTGAAGAGTTTAAAGCCATCGGAGATCATTTGAAGCCCATTGGAGACCATCAACAAAGGAATATTCCCATCGATTCGAAGTTGTGCATTCTTCTTGAAATCGATGAGCATTAGGTCATTAGAGTTGTAATTTAGCCATTGTGGGCTTAATTCTATCTTAGATTAGGTATTTATTTAGTTAAGAACCTTATTTGGGTTGGGCCTTGTTTAATTAAGTCCAATCCTTAGCTATTTTTCTATTGGTTGTATTTTTGGATAGTTTCTAGAAGTCTCATTAGGGTTAGCCGCCTATGGCAATTGAGGAGGCGGTTTAGGGGGTTTTCTAAGGGGGGTTACGCAAGGCCTTGCCTATATAAAGGCTCTACCTCCCTCTTGTAAATACAAGTTAAGTTTTCAATAAAGATTTTGAGGTTATTCACCCAATTTGATTATCTTAGCTTCATTGTTCTAGTTTGAGCAAAACTTAGGGTTCTTCAATCTTGTAGAGTCCTAGCAAGCAATTAAGTTGTGTTGCTTGATTGTTTGTGAATATTGTGTTTTAGAGTTAACAATTGCAGGTCTAATTGGAGACTTTGGGCCGACGAAAGAAGAGCATTCACCTTGTGAAGCTCATCAACATACACATCTAGAAGTTGAGGAAGTTCAAGTCGACTTTGATAGATATTCAAGGCTAGATTTGAAGCTAATACAAATAGATTCGTATCAATTGGTAATCAGAGCATAGGTTGTCATCTTCAATCGGTAAATCTATCCTTCTAATCATCTATCATCAAGTTTTTCATCAATCTCATAAATCAAAGTTCATATCGCAACTTTCAATTTTCAAGATCTAAAAATTCCAAAAATTCAAAAATTTATTGTGATTTCATCCTAACTCCAATTGCTTTGAAATTTCAGATTTGGAGTCCTCATACCTTGTAGTTTAATCGAAAAAAAATTTCAAAAATAAAAAAATCATATAATAATTTACAGTTATATCAATTTTGCCTATAACTATTCCACAAAGATATAGCAATCGTTTCTCGGAATTGAGCCAATTTAGTATAAAATCAAAATAAATAATTTACATCAATATATCATTAGAAGCCCCAATGCCTTGTGATGCGCCTGGGACTCATCATGGTCTTGAAGAGCTCAATGGAGATCATGGAGAGGATGTGCATATGCGGCAAGGAGGCTTGGAGAAGCTTGAAGATGCTAAGGAAGAAGTTTCAAGCTCATCGGAGTTGCCTAAGATGCCATTTGATCCATTGAAGATGCCGTTAGGCCCAATGACAAGGGCAAGAGCTAAAAGGTTCAAGGAAGCTTTGTTTGGCCTCATTAGAGTTCATCTTGAAGAGTTTAAAGCCATCAGAGATCATTTGAAGCCAATTGGAGACCATCAA